>PVKS010026015.1:0-29149 GCA_004027875.1 Aplodontia rufa | reverse complement strand
CCATGTGAAAAGCTCAATAAAGTTGTTCCTCTCTTTCTCTGTCTCTCTCACTGTCCCTCTCTCTTAAAAAAAAAAAAAAGAGGGACAGTGAGAGAGAGAGAATCAATTTTATTTAGCTTTTCATGTGGCTTTTGTTGCTCTGACACTTCCTTATATACATGGTGCTGGGGTTCAAACCCACATCCTCACGCATTCCAGGCAAGCCCTAAAACCGCTGAGCCACTGTTCCATCCCCTTTATATTTTTCTTTCAGGTATTTTGGTCAAAGCAATAAAAAAGTTAACTAGTGTACTCAAGGTCTGAGTTTGATCCCCAGTGCCACAAAATTAAAAATAAAAATAAAAAAATAAAGATCATATCAAAAGATAATATAATTTTAAAAACCCAGATGCTTGTCAATAGATGAATGCATTAAGAAAATGAAGTATATATACACAATGGAGTTTTACTCAGTCATAAAGAAGAATGAAGTCTAGCATAATAAAGGAATGGGAATAGAGGAGGCACTGGGGACTGAAATGGAGCAAATTAAATTCCATGCTGTGTAATTATGTTAAAATGAACCCAACTTTTATGTATAATCATAATGCACTAATAAAAACATTTAAAAAATGAAAAAAAAGGAAGATAATATAAGCTGGAGTGGTGGCTCAGTGGTTCGGCACTTGCCTGGCAAGCACAAGGACCCGGGTTCAAACCCCAGCACCACGTACACAACTGAGTGTTGGAGCAATGAAGGCCATGTGAAAAACTCAATAAAGTTGTTTCTCTCTTTCTCTGCCTCTCTCAATGTCCCTCTCTCTTAAAAAAAAAAAAAAGAAAAGGAAAGAATTATTTTTAAAAAAAGATAATAGAAAAAAAGTTGACTAAAAAAGAAATTGGCATGGAGAAGTATGGTCATTGCTGCGACCAACCTCACCATGTGGTTCAGAAGCCTTTGGTGCTTTTTGGAATTTGGGATTGGAATTTTGAAAAGTTTAGAGATGCAAGATGGAAAAGCTTTAAAATATAGGTGATTCTGGTGGGAGCTCAAATGATCAGAATGCTGATAGGGCTTTCGGCAGTAAAGACTGGACTCACGCCAGGCATGGTGGCGCACACCAGTAATCCCAGCAATTTGGGAGGCTGAGGTAGGACAATAGCAAGTTTCAGGCTAGTCTCAGGAAATTATCAAGACTGTAAGCAATTTAGTGAGACCCTGTCTCAAAAAAAAAAAAAAAAAAGTGCTGGGGATGTGGCTCAGTGGTTAAATGTTTGTGGATTCAATCCCTGGTGGTACAAAAAACAAAACAACAACAACAACAAAAAACTGGTCACATGAGGTTTCAGAGGAGAAGGAAGATTCTATTGGAAATTGGAGTAGAGGGGGCTAGAGCAGTGGCTTGGCGGTTACAGTGCTTGCCTGGCATGCGCAAGTACATGGGTTCAAACCCCAGCACCCACATACACAACTAAGTGTCAGAGCAATGAAAGCCATGTGAAAAAACTCAATAAAAATTAATTCTGTCTCTCTCTCACTGTCCTCTCTTTTAAAAAAAATAAAATAAAATAAAGGAAATTGGAGTAGAGGCCATTCTGGCAAAGAAGTTGTTTACATTTTGCCCTTGACCCGAGACTTTTTTTTGGGGGGAGGGCAGCACAACATTCAGTGGCATGGATGTTGTTGGCAGGTTTTAGCCAAGTTTACTGTGATAATCGGGAGCAGAAAGCAGAGCAGAAAGATTTGAAAGAGTTTGGCCAGAAAAGTGCAAGTAACACTGGGGCTAAGGAAGGGTGGTTAAAGATTACAAACATTAAAGAAATGCTAAATACTCTAATCAGGGACAATAGGGACAATGGTTTGAAGGCACCTTAACTAGCAAGACCATACCCATCTCAGGCTCAAGGGTGTAAAAGTAAAAGTTCCTTTGAGAACCTGGGCACCTGACTTGTACAGGGGTAACTTGGAAATGGTTTTACCATGCTCAGCCACCCAGACACTCAGAGACTGCAGAAGCCGTGTCCCAGGAGGCTTGGCTACTGCTCCAAGTGGAGACAAACCTTGATGTCAACCAGGTGGTGCTGGTTCATCAGGAATGCATGATGCTGGAATTAGGGGCTCATCTCTGAGCTTCTCTCATCTCTCGGCTTCTACTGAGTCTTCAAAGCAAGGTCTGGGAGGCTAGGCAAGGTGTAGGCAGGGGGCCCCTGAGAGGGTGATGCATGGAGATGTGAGAAGAGAGCCAAAGCTTCAGCAGAGACGCTTGAGTTGAAGAAACACTGGTAACGTGGAACATCTGCTGAGGAAAGCTGCAAGAATTGAACAGAAGCAAGCCAAAAGTGAGGCCAGGTGGGCTGCAACCAGCAAGGCCGTAAGAGCAGAGCTGCACAAGCTCTTCAGAGAGAATATTGAGATGCTGGACGTTGAGTTACAGGGCTTGTTTGCCCAGCTGGATTTTGGTCTTGCTTTGCGTAACTTGCTTTTGATTTTTACAGGGGCTCACACTTTGGGTTTGCCTTGAGTCGCAGATGAGATTTTGGACTTGGATTTTTGGGCAATGCTAGAACTGTTGAGACTATGGGGTCTCTTGAAAGTGGACTAAATGCATTTTGCACTGTGAGATGGACATGATCTTTTGAAGGCCAGGGACAGAATATTATGGGTTGGATAGGTAGTGTCCCCCAAAAGCTCACGTATGAGACAATGAAAGAATGTTGACAGGCAAAAGGTTGTAATAGTTGTAACCTATGGATTAACTGGGTGGTAACTGTAGGCAAGTTGGGTGTGGCTGTAGGAAGTAGGCCATTAGGGGCATGTCTTTGGGGTTTGTATTTTGTCCCTGGTGAGCAGAGCGCTCTCTGCTTTCTTGTTGCCATGCCCTATCCCCATGATGTTCTGCCTCACTCAGGCCCAGAGCTACAGACTTGGCTGTCTATGAACTAAGACCTTTGAAACTGTGAGTCTCAAATAAATTTTTATTTCTCTACAAATAATAAAAATAAAAAGGTCTGGAGATGTACCTCAGTGGTAAAGTGCTCTGGGTTCAATCCCCAGTACCAAATAAGTAAATAAATAAAATCTTCCCACCAAGGGAACTTTTTTTTTTTTTTAAGAGAGAGAAGGACAGTGAGACAGAGAAAGCAGAGAAAGAGAATCAATTTTATTTAGTTTTTAATGTGGCTTTTATTGCTCTGACACTTCATTGTGTATGTGGCACTGGGGTTCAAACCCGTGTCCTCGTGCATGCCAGGCAAGCATCATAACCATTGAGCAGTTGCTCCAGCCCCAGAACTTTTTTTTTTATGTGTATAGTTAATCATATAGTTAAATTTTATAGTTAATCATTTAAATTTATACACCAAGAGAATGAACTTCAAACAGGGAGTAATATGTACATAGGGTGTGCATGTAGATAAGGAAATAAAATAGAACCAATACTTAAAATTAGACTCTAATGTTCATTAGAGGTTTTTCTCCTCTGTGTAAATTGTTTAAAATCATTACAAATGTATTAAAGAAAATTATAAGCCAGGCCTGGTGGCACACAGCATGTAATCCCAGAGTCTTGGGAGGTTAAGGCAGAAGGATTTTAAGTTCGAGGCCAGCCTTAGCAACTTAGTGAAGCCCTGTCTCAAATTGAAAAAAAAAAAAGAAAGAAAGAAAGAAAGAAAATTATGGTCTGAATTGTGTTGACCAGTTTCCATGATAGTTCCCAGTAATCCTCACTTCCAGTTACATATGCCCCTGTGTGGGCCCTTTTCACACTGAATCAGGGCTGACCAGTACAATGGAACAAAAGTGTCAGGGAGTGACTTCATAATAGCCATATAACTTCTGCCTTGTCTCTTGAAATACACTTTTCCATGCCAGAAGGATATGTGAGCAGCCTTCTAGAGAGACCTCCATGGATAGGAACTGAGTTTTCCAACCAGCAACCAGTACTCACCTGTCAATCATGTCAGGGAGCCAACTGGAAGCAGATCCTCCTTTTCCAGTTAAGCATTCAAGTAACTACAACCTTTTAAGAGAACCCAAGCCAGAACTGCCTAGCAAATCTACCTAAATTCCTGACTCACAGAAATTGTGAGAGATAATATAGTTATTGTTATTTTAAGCCACTAATTTTTTAGTAACTTGTTATGTAATAATAAAAAATAATATTTGTATGTTTTGAATTTAATATTTATTAAAAGATTACTTCAGGGGGCTGGAACAGTGGCTCAGTGGTTATGGAACTTGCCTGGCATGCATGAGGACATGGGTTCAAACCCTAGCACCATATATACACAACGAAGTGTTGGAGCAACAAAAGTCAAATGAAAAACTAAATAAAATTGATTCTCTCTTTGTCTCTCTCTTAAAAAAAGAAAGGACTACTTCAGGCTTCTGCTCAGAATTCATCTGTGAGATGTTTCTCCTGCCAACCTAACTAAATTAGCCCCTGCTCTCATTGTATTCCTTTGCCCTGGTTTTTCCTTTGTGTATTTATGCCTGATCGTGTATTATATGTGTGCTTGTGTATGTGTATCTTCACTAAAATAGGAGGCCCATTTTGTGAAGGCAAGGACTTAATTATTTTGTTCATCACTGGCTCTGAGGCCAAGAATGCTCTCTGGTATACAGTGGAAACTTAATTGTTGAAAGAATCAATTAGTGAGTCATAGCAAAATCACTAACATTCACATTTACCTTAATAGTGTATTTGGATTTTTAGTTGAGGGAGGAGGAAGTCTAGAGACTATGAGCCTTGTATGAATTTGTATAAAATTACTTTTCTTAATTTTAGAATCATTACAACAAAAGCTTTTTTTTTTTTTAAAGAAATGAAGGACAATGTTTATACCTGCATTTTTGTTGATTCACTCTTCTACATAGAACATTGTGGTGGGAAGCCTCTAAAGTGGCCCCCAATGATCTCTGCCTCCTGATCCTCAAGTCCTGTACAGTCCCCTCTCTCATTGAACAGGTCCAACTTCTACAACCAATAGGATTTGCACAAATAATAGAGTGTAAATTATGTAGCTAGGTCATCAAAGAAGCTGAATTTTTTTTAAAGAGAGAGGGACAGTGAGAGAGAGAGAGAGAGAGAGAGAAAGACAGAATCAATTTCATTGAGTTTTTCATGTGGCTTTCATTGCTCCAACACTTTATTGTGTACGTGGTGCTGGAGTTTGAACTCCCATACTCACAAGTGCTGGGCCACTGCTCCAGCCCTCGCCTTTTTTTTTTCAGGGCTTAGGATCAAACTCCCGCTCATGCGTGTGCTAGGCAAGTGCTCTGCCACTGAGCTAAATCCCCAAACCCCTTTAAAAAAAAAAAAAAAGAGGGACAATGTGTGAGAAAGAATCAATTTTTTTTAAAGAGAAAGGGACAGTGAGAGAGACAGAGAAAGAGCGAAATAACTTTATTTAGTTTTTCACATGGCCTTAGTTGCTCCAACACTTAGTTGTGTATGTGGTGCTGGGGTTTGAACCCGGGTTCTCGTGCTTGCCAGGCAAGCGCCAAAACAGCTGAGCCACCAGAGGGAATCAATTTTATTTAGTTTTTCATGTGATTCTCCCTCTTTGCTCCAACACTTAGTTGTGGTATGTGGTGCTGGGATTCAAACCCCCAATCCTTGAGCATGACAGGCAAGCACCATAACCACTGAGCCATCACTCTAGCCCAGAAGCTGAAAATTTTAAATGTAATATTCCATCATAGCAGAATTTCTTCACAAAAATAAAGAATGGAAAGTAGGCTGCTACCAGAGTAAGGTTCTGAGTGATTCATTTGTTAGCTAAGCAAGGAAAGCCATGTACTGATAGGGAGCTGATTAAATCATGTTTGATTGGAGCAGCCAAAGAAATATAGCCAAAAAAAAAAATCAACTTGTTCAGTGAAAACAGTAGGTTAGCATTGAGGATTGGGATCAGCATCAATAGTCAATAAAGAAACAAGGCAAGTGATTTCAAGTTGTTTTCTTTAATCAGTTTTTTATAATAGATTTTTTTAGAACATGGTTTATCCTCTTCATTCTTTCCTTTTGTGTGGGTGTGAGGAGCTGCTGGGGATTGAATCCAGGACTCCATACATGCTAGACAAGTGCTCTGCTGCTGAGTGACACTCCCTAATACTTTTTTTTTTTTTAAGAGAGAAAGACAGTGAGAGAGAGAAAGACACAGAGAATCAATTTTTATTGAGTTTTTCACTTGACTTTTGTTGCTCCAACAGTTAGTTGTGTACGTGGGCGCTGGGGTTTGAACCCGTGTACTTGCGCATGCCAGGCAAGCGCCATGACCACCGAGCCACTGCTCCAGCCCCCTAATACTTTTTGAGGTATAACTAACATAACCACAATTCACCCATTTCAAGAGTGCAATTCAGCATTGTACACCAATACCAGAGTAAATTTTAATACATTCTGATTATTCCAAAAAAACTGTACCCATTAGCAGTCACCACCTATTTCTTGTTCCCTAAAACAAATTTAAGCTGTAAGCAGATATTAATCTACTTTATCTCTACAGATTAGTTTTTGTGGACATTTCATATAAATGTAATTATAAAGTATATTACCCCTTGTTTACTGACTTCTAGCAGAATGTTTTCAAGTTTCTTTCATGATGCAGCAGGTTTTATTGCCAAATAATATTCCATTATATGGACATACCAATTGTGTTCATTCATTCTTCACTGAAGAACATTGGGGTTGTAGTAGCCTGACTTTTTCTTTTTCTTTTTTTTCGTTAATAGGCATTAAACCCAGGGGTGTGCTACCACAGAGCTATATCTCTGGCTCTTTTTATTTTCTTATTTTGAAAGAGGGTCTTGTTAAGTTGCCCAGGCTGGCCTCAAACTTGTCATCTTCCTACCTCAGATTGCCAAATTGCTGGGATTATAGGCTGTGCAACTGTAGCTGGTTTGTCTCCTACCTTTTGGCTATTATGAGTGGTTCTGCTTTAAACACTTATGTGCAAGATTTTGTGTGAACATACAGATATATATATATATATATATATTTAAAGAGAGAGAGAGAGACAGAGGGAGAGAGAATTAATTTTTATTTAGTTTTTCATGTGGCTTTTTTTGCTCTGACACATACTTTGTTGTGTATGTGGTGCTTGGGTTTAAACTTTTGTCCTCACTCATGCCAGGCAAGCACCGAAACTGCTGTGCTACCGCTCCAGGCCCTGAACATATATTTTGAATCCTCTGAGATACGTATATCTCAGGAATAACATTTATAGATCATATAGTAACTATGCTTACTTTTTTTTGTTGTTTTGTTTTGTTTTGATCTTGGAGATCTAGCCCAGGGCCTTGGTCATGCTAAGCATGGATTCTACAACTGAGCTATATTCTGAGTCCCATATGTTTCATTTTTTGAGGAACTAACAGTTTTCCAAAGCATTTGCACCATTTTACACTACCACTGGCCAACTATAAATGTTCTAGTTTCTCCACATTTTACCAACATTTGTAATTATCTATAATTTTTATTATAGCCATCATTTGCAGTGAAGAAGAAACTCATTATTTTGATTTGCATTGACCTGATGGCTAACGATATTGAATATTTTATATGCTTATTAGTCAATCATCTACCTTCTTTAGAGAAATGTCTATTGAGATCCTCTCTCCATTTTATTTATTTATTTAAATTATTTTTTATTTAAAGAGAGAGGGACAGTGAGAGAGACAGAGAAAGAAATAAACGACTTTATTTAGTTTTTCACATGGCATTAGTTGTTCCAACACTTAGTTGTGTACATGGTGCTGGGGTTTGAACCTGGGTCCTCATGCTTTCGAGGCAAGTGCCAAAACCACTGAGCCACCACTCCAGCCCCTACTCTCCCCATTTTAAAAGAGCTAGGTTGTTTTCTGTCTTTTCATTATCTTGATGCTGTCATTTGAAGCACAAAAGTTTTTAGAATTTATGAAATCCAGTTTATTGATTTTTTTTCTTTTGTAGCTTGTACTTTTGGTTTCATATCTACTAAAATATGGCTCAATCCAGGTTCTGAAGATGTGTGGCTGTTTTAAGAATTTCATAGTTTTCACTCTTACAGGTCTTTGATCCCCTTTCCTTTATTTATTTATTTATTTATTTATTTATTTTTTATAAAGAGAGAGGGACAGTGAGAGACAGGGAAAGAGAGAAACAACTTTATTTAGTTTTTTTTCACATGGCCTTAGTTGCTCCAACACTTAGTTGTACATGGTGCTGGGGTTTGAACCCGGGTCCTCGTGCTTGCCAGGCAAGCGCTGAAACCGCTGAGCCACCGCTCCAGCCCCTCCTTTATTTATTTTTGATACCAGGGATTGAACCCAGGGGCGCTTAACCACTGAGCCACATCCCCAGCCCTTTTTATTTTGAGACAGGTCTCCCTAAGTTGCCTAGAGCCTTGCTAAATTGCTGAGGCTGGCTTTGAACTTGAGATCCTCCTGCCTCAGCCTCCTGAGTCACTGGAATTACAGGCATGCACCACAGTGCCCTGGTGTTTGATCCCTTTTGAATTAAATGTTTTTGTATTTTGTGAGCTAGGAGTCCAAATCCATTCTTTTGCATAAGGATTTATAATTGTCTGAACTTGTCAAGTGGAATGTGATGAGTTACATTCAATGGTAGTACCAAAATATGTGGAACAGAGAAAGCTTATTTGGACAGATTTACAGTGTTTATGACAGAGCTAGTTAAAGGTGTTGAAAGCCTCATGAGAAATATTTGAATTTAGCGTGTTTCATTGAACCAGTAATGCCGAGAGCGAATTTCATTTGTTGTTCTTTACCTAATCATCATGAGTTCCAGGAGTTTTTAGACAGATAAAGCAGAAAATCCTGACTTGATCAACCATATAAAAGTTTGATGGCAGCAACAGTAAATTAGTATTTGCTAAACAAATGTGTTAGTAAGGCTTGTATTCTACCAAACAGTGGTAAATTATTATTGTGATTGAGTACAAGGTTGAGACAGAAATTTTTAAAAATTGTGTTAAAATACACATAAAATTACTCTTTTTACCATTTTAACTTTGCAGTTCAGTGATATTGAGTACATTCACATTATTACGAAACCATCACTATTATCGCCACCACTCATCTCCAGAACTCTTTTCATCTTACAAAACTGAATCTCTGGGGCTGGAGTGGTGCTCAGTGGTTACAGAGCTTGCCAGGAATGCATGCGCAAGTACACGGGTTCAAACCCCAGCACTCATATACACAACTAAGTGTCAGAGCAACGAAAGCCACGTGAAATGAAAAACTCAATAAAAATTGATTCTCTCTCTCTCACTATCCCTCTCTCTAAAAAAAAACCAACAACACTAAATCTCTATACCTATTAAACAATAATTCCACATTCCTTGTTCCTTGAACCTCTTGCAACCTTCATTCTATTCCCCCATCCCACTGTGTTTGGTATTGAACCCAGGGGTGCTTTACCATTGAAGTACATCTCCAGTCTTTTGTTTTTATTTGTTTTTATGTAGGGGCTCACTAAGTTGCCCAGGCAGACTTTGAACTTGTGATCTTCCTGCTAACCCCTCCTGAGTTGCAGTTTACAACCATTCTACTTTCTGTTTCTATAAATTTGACTACTCTTGGTGTGTCATATAATTGGAATCATACAATAGTTGTCTTTTTTGCCACTGGCTTATTTCAGTTAGCACAATGTCCTGGCTTCATCCGTGTTTGTACCATGTGCCAATTTCCTTTTTTTTTTTTTTTTGAGAGAGGGACAGTGAGAGAGAGAGAGAGAGAGAGAGAGATAATAAATTTTTATTGAGTTTTTCACATGGCTTTCGTTGCTCAGACACTTAGTTGTGTACGTGGTGCTAGGGTTAGAACCTGTGTACTTTTGCATGCCAGGCAAGCGCTATAACTGCTGAGCCACCGCTCCAGCCCTGCCAATTTCCTTTTTAATGTTGAATACTATTCCATTATATATATCTACTGCACTTTGTTCATTTATCTATTGACTCTTGGGTTCCTGTTACCTTTTGACTATTATGGATGTTATTGTAAGATGTGAAATTTTATGAATGAGAGCTCCCCTTAACCACTGTTATTGAACACTGAGTGATTTTGGAAATTAGCTTTTGGTGCAGATGTGATAATGTTTTTAATAAGTTTAACCTAAAATAACAAAAAGCATTTATATGTGAAATTTTACTGAGGTAAAGTCATTTAGACAACAAATAACTTTGTTTGAATGGTTGAAAATAAATTATAATGCTACCTGCAAGTTAGTATGATGCAATACGCAGCAAACCGAACACCTAAGTCCCGAGAGAATCATTTATATCTGTCAAGATGCAGTTGAGAAACGTTTGGAGAAAGCAAATATTTCTCCATTTAAATGGACATTGAACTGTTCAACTTTTCAAAAGATGGCTTCAAATGACAATTTATGTTCTATGTAAGGAACAATAATGCTTCCCCAAAGGTATTCACATATACCAATCCCTAGAACCTGTGAATGTGCTATTTTACATGTCAAGGGAAGAAATAAGGTGGTGAATGGAATTATGGTTATTTATTTCAGTGAATTAAAAATGGGGAGATTATAATTTGGATGATCTGAGTTGGTCCAAAGTAATCTGAAGTATCCCTAAAAATATACTTTAATACAATTAATAATATAAATGTACATGTTTATTTACATATAAAATAAATGAGTGAGGCAGAATAGAAGATCAGAGTGATATGATTTAAAAAGGACTCAAACAACCATTATTGGCTTTGAAGATGGAGGAATGGTCCAAGAGATAAAGAATGAGGGCACCTCTAGAAACTGAAAAGGAAAGAAAATAGATTCTACCCTAGAATCTCAGAAAGGAAAGGAGTAGCCTTATCAATACAGATACCTTAACCTGGTGAGACCCATGTCAGACTTTTTACAGCATTTTAAGATGATAAATTTATGTTGTTTTAAGGCCTCAAATTTACAATCATTTGTTATAGCAGCAATAGAAAACTAATACTTTCCCAGACTCTAAAACTTTTGCCTTGGTATGTTCACTAATCCTAATGTATAATAATTCTTATCTAATCCTAGCCAAGCCCTCTGAATTGAAAAATCAGGCTTCAGGCTCCAAATCTTATAAATATTTCACTTTTTCCTCCCCCTCAGAGATGCTACAGAGGCTCTATTGAGTTAGTAATCTCTCTTATTGCAGTAAACAATCCACTCCTGTTTGCTTCATCAACAGATTATTTTGGTTGTGTTTTTTTTTTTTTAAGAGAGGAACAGTGAGAGAGAGCAGAGAGAGAAGAAATCAATTTTATTTAGTTTTTTGTTTGACTTTCATTGCTCTGACACTTTGTTGTGTACATGGTGCTGGGGTTGAAACCTGCATCCTTGGGTATGCCAGGCAAGCATTGAAACAGCTGAGCCACAACTCCAGCCCCTTTGGTTGTATTTTGAGGGAACCATTATCTGCCAATTGTTTTATCTGTGTGCTTACAACAGTACCTGCTCTATATTGTATGCTTAATAATTATTTGATAAATAACACATCAATTTTCAGAGTTTCTAACACAATGCAGAGTAACATTTATGCAGCTATATTCAGAAAATACTAGTGAAGATAATTTTATTTTTATTTATTTTTAAGAAAGAGGGGATAGAGAGAGAGAAAGAGGGAAGCAATCTTTATTTAGTTTTTCATGTGACTTTCATTCCTCAGACACTTCATAGTGTACGTGGGTGCTGGGGTTTGAACTCGCATCCTCGTGTTTGCCAGGCAAGCACTGTAACCACTGAGCCACCGCTCCAGCCCCTAGTGAAGATAATTTTAAAGCCTGAATGAAACCTTGTATGTGGATGCTTACAGTGGCTTTATTCATCATTTTTTACAACTGGAGATAACACAAATGTTCCTCAACTGATTAACAGTATTCCATACAGTGGAATACTACTTAACAATTCATTAGAAATAAATTACTGATACATGAATCTCAAAGGCATTGTGCCAAGTGAAAGAAGTCAGACTTAAAGGCTACATACTGTGAGTTAGCTTATATAATCTTTTGGAAAAAGTAAATTTATAAGGACAGAAAACACATCTATGGCTGCTAGGAATTGGGAATTGAAATGAAAAGTACACTATAAGAGGGCACAAGGTAATGCTTTGGGGTGATAGAAAAGTCTTACATAAACATTTTTAAAGTGACTTTTGTTTATTTTCTCCATTTTGTAGTGCTAGGGCTTGAATCCAGCACCTAGTGCATGCCAAGAAGTACTTTATCTCTGAGCTACATTCCTAGTCCCTAATTGTGCTGCATCTTGATTGTGGTGGCGATTATAGAATTACATGGTTCAGAATTCATAGAACTGTGTATTAAAAAAGTTGAGTTTACCATATGGAAAGTATACTTCCAAAAATTGATAATTCAAAATTGGTACTCTACTTAGTTTAAAAATGGTACTCTACTAAGAATTGCTACTCTAACAATAGATGTCAAATTCTTATTTTAATTTTATTTTTTTAGATGTCAAATTCTCTAAGATCTTGCATGTTAATGAGAAATCATAATCTTTTTTGAGATGTTTTCCTCATAGTTTTATGGTATGTATTTTCTGCTGTGTCTTTATCGTGTGCAGTTAGTCTTACACAGTTCTAGAACATGAAGTTAAAGACAACCCACTTTTTAAAAAATTGGGTGCATCTTATTAAATAAAAATGATGAGTATTAGTCTGGCATGGTGGCACAGGCCTGAAATCCCAGCAACTTGGGAGGCTGAAACAGGAGAATCACAAGTTTGAGACAGGAGGATGGCAAGTTAGCCAGCCTTAGAAACTTACGCTCTTAGCAAGTCTCAAAATAAAAACTAAAAAGGGCTGGGAATGTAGCTCAGTAGTAAAGGGCCCCTGGGTTAAATCCCCAGTACCAAAAAAAAAAAAGTATTAAAGTATTAAATATTGAGAAATGGAGCAGGGCAGGGGGTGTACAATGCTTGCTTAGCTTGCTCCAGGCCCTGGGTTCAACCCCCAGCACTTTAAAATAGATTCGAGAAATGATTTTATAAAATTTTTTTTCTCTCATTTTCCAAAAAGGGTAGGAAATTGTTTGCAGAATAATGCAAATGACAAATATTCTTTTCTGTGCCACTCTCCATCCCTTCCCACCATCCCCCGCATCCAGTCTTATAAATTTTCCTAAACAGTATTTGAAATAAAGTAAATGAAATTGGTACAACTTTTATGTAATTTGGCAATATCTATCAAAATTAAACATATCTTTTGAAGAAAGGATTCCAGTCTAAGGATTTATCATATATGTAGAATTGTCCAATGTATGGGGTTATTCATTGAAACTTAACACGTAATTTGGGCTTGCTAACAATCTAAATATCCAGCTGTAGGGGACTGGCTAAATCATGGTATTTGCATAAAATGGAATGCATACACTAAGAAGAAAGAAGACTTCTTTATACAATAACATGGAGGGATGTCTAAGATATTTTGAGAAAAGGAAGGACTAACAATGTATATGTGCTATCTTTTGTGTAAAAGCATCCCTATATTTTAGGCTAGTTGAAAATATTCTGATTCAGGATCCTATGGTTTATTTTGTTTTTGGGTGTTGGGGATGAACCTAGGCCTATGCATGTTAGGCAAGTGCATTACCACTGAGCTAAATCACCAGCCCTTTATTTATTTACTTACTTACTTACTTATGGTACCAGCGATAGAACCCAAGGGAATTTAACCACTTAGCAATATCCCCAGTCCTTTTTGTATTTTATTTTGAGACAGGGTCTCAAGTAATGCTTTAGGCTGGAGCAGTGGCTCAGAAGTACCAGGCTTGCCTGCCAGGAGGAGTACCGGGAGTTTTACTCCCCAGCACCACATACCCAGCTAAGTGTCAGAGCAATAAAATCAGATGAATAAACAAATTTGATTCTCTCACGCTCGCTCTCTCTTAAAAAAAAAAAAAGTAATGCTTAAATAGTAGGTGGTCAGCCAGAATTTCTAAAAGTGAAAATATTATCCGTCTATTGATGCTGACGAATTACCAGTTTGAGAGGGTTGATAAACGCATCTTCATATACACATTCTTTTATAACACTTTATTATAAAGCTCTTCACAAACCTTCGAATTTCATTAAAAGCAATCTTAGGCGCGCACTTGGCGAGACCCCATTTCAAAATAAAAAATAAAAGAGCTGCGTAAGTGACTTAGTGGTTAAGCGTGCCTGAATTCAATCCCAGGTATCTGCATCCACCCCGCCCCCCAAAATAATAAAACCAACCTTGACACTGTTTCAAAATGTTAGAACAGAATGGGGACACAACCTTCACGTAAGGGACATGAACTAAGGTGTTTTTCAAATAAGAGGTAGTCTCTCTGGGCAGACTACCCACGAGATCCTGAAATCCTGTCTAGCCCATAACTATTATTTTCCTCTCGTTAGATCAAATCATGGCTTGCCCTGACTGGCAGGACATTAAGAGGTGCAGAGAATGACATCCGAAGAAAAATTATTAGTGGCAAGAAACGTTTAGATGACGAAGAGGGCCGGCTTGGCTTCTTGGGTCAATTCAAGAGCGGTTCTCTGCGCCTCCTGCAGAAATTCCCAGCACCTTTCATTTCTGGTGGGACCTGTTGAGGGCCGCCGGACCTGGGAAAGCTCGAGCCCGTTCCGGGCCGAACTTGGAAGCAAGAAGACAAGGGGGCTTCGAACTGGGCCTGTCTGATCCCCACCAGGGCGGAAGGCTGGGGCCCCAGAACCGGTAGATCCGGCCCGGCGCCGCCCCGCCTCGCCTTCCGAACCTCACTAGCGGGCATTACGCAGGAGAGTGTGCGCGTCCGGGTGTGCAGGCCCGGTCCTGCCCGCCCGGCCCGGCCCGACGCGGCCGCCGTACCGAGCGGCCCCCGCCCGATCCGCCCGCGGCGGTCGGACCCGGGGCCCCGCACGTCAGCACCGCGGGCGTCGCCCCCGGCGCCACAGGCGGCAGCCCCCACTTTCTCGGCGGGAGGGGCGCGTCGTCGTCACGTGACGCCCCGCACCCACCCGGCCCTGGTCACGTGGGCCGCACAGCCGCTGCGTCAGTCAGTCCTGGCTGCGGGAGTCGAGCCGCCGCCGTCGCCGCCAGCGGACGGGGCGGGGAACCTGGAGCCAGGTCTTCGTCAGCCCGCCCCCGCCGCCTCTGTCGCCGTCCCGGGCTGGGCCCTGCCGTCATGGAGCGGGGCGGGACCTCCCTCTCCACCGAGTGAGGTGCGCCGTCGCCGCCTCAGCTTCCCGAGGCCTCCGGAGCCGCCGCCGCCGCCCGCAGCCCCTCGCCCTTGGCAGCCTGTCGCCGCCCCCTGGGCGGGCCCGAATGCTCGTCTGGTGAAGGTGCAGGCCCGGCGCCGCCGCTGCCGCAGCCGCAGCCGCAGCCGGGAGATGGTTCGGGCCTAGCGGAGCCGGGACTGGAGGTGAGCTGGGCCGACTGACGGACTGAGGGAGGGCCGGGCTGGCGCGGGGGAGGGGAGCCCAGGTCGGTCGAGCGCTCCGGGGGACCCTCGGCGCGCGGGCTGCCCCATCCGGCTTCGCCCCTCGCCTTCGCGTTCTCTCCCCACCCTCGCGCAGGAACAAGAAAATAAAAATAGAATAAAAGCTAACCCCGATCCCAGCAGATATTCCCACAACCCCATCTTTTCGCCGTTTCTGTTCTCATTCCTATCCATTCCTTCCTTCTGACTGTCCGTCGTCTGGTTCGTTCTTTTTAAAATGCTCTTTTCGATCTTGAATTATTCTGGGTTATAGAGAAAATAGGCCCAGATTCTGGCTATCATTACCCAACTAGTTCTCGCTTTCCTTCTCGCGATCCTGCGCACCTCCCCCCTTCTCCCGTCCTCTGCACAAAAAAAAAAAAAAAAAAAAGGAAAAATTTCCGCCGTCGATCAGCAAAAGGGGGTTGACTAAAAATGGGAACAGGAGGTGTAATATTGGAATACCTCCCGGGCAGCTTCGGAATCGACCTGTTACCTGGGTATCCCCATCGCTCGTATTTGGAAATTGATGTTTAGGCCTTTCCTCCAGCTGCCAGTGCTCCGGGTTAATCTCGTAATTGACGTCAGTGCTTTGTTCCTTCCACTTTGCTGTTCCTTCCACTCTTTGAGGATGGATCATGGGGTATAGGAGTTTGGGGGAGTATCCTTATTGCCTTTTCAAGCACAAACGACATCATTTATAGCGACCTGAAAGTACAAATCTGAAATGCTTGTGTATGGAGTTCAAGCTAACATGAAGAGTTCGATTTCGGGTTCTTGTAGTTTGTCAGTTGCAATTCAGAATTGTGTGATTTCTTCCTTGCTGGCCACAGGGAGATTTTAAACTAAGGCTAATCTTTTTTCCAATGACCAGTATTTTCTCTTGAAGAAATCTTATAGGTGCCAGTAAATAGGCTGTTTGTGTGACAGTTAAAATGCCCGATCTTTTTTAGGACTAAGATATGAAAAGCTCAAAGCTTTTGTTTCTATGTTGATTCTGCGACGCTTTATAAGTCTTTCTTTTGTTTAACTGCCCTTCAGCTTATCAAAATTGAAATATTTGTAAGAACTTTTTAAATTTGGTATTTGATAAAGAGTCTTTGTGGCCAGTAAGTCTGCCTAGAATCCTCTTTGCTTGTATGTACATAAAGAAGTGTTGGCAAGTAGCCACTTGGTTTTCAACAAAGCTGGCTTCTTCACGTCTCACAGGTTTATTTTTTCCTTATTCATCACTATATTTTTCGATCTCTAAATAAGAAATGTCTCAAATTATTAATTATTTTTCAGAGTTAATTTACTAAAAACCTGGAAGCAGTTTTGTTTTTAATATCCATAATTTCATTCAGTTTGTGGTGTTTCCCAGTCTGATTTTTGTTTGCTTTGAAAGAACAGTAGGCACATTTCACTGTAGACAAAATTTTGCTTCAAGAGGGGATGACATATGGTGTCTGTGAAGGGACCAATCTTTAGTCTTTGATTGGAAAAAAGAAAAAAACTTGGATGTGTTCATTGATAATGTGGTCTACAATTTGGCAGTGCTTTGGTGAAGCTGCGTAATTAAGAAATCCTAAAGACAGAATATTTTCATTCCTATTCACTTTCCTTTCTCTTTCTCTCTCTCTCTCTCTCTCTTTTTTTTTTTTAAGAGAGAGGGACAGTGAGAGAGAGAAAAAGAATCAATTTTATTTAGTTTTTCATGTGGCCTCAGTTGCTCCAACACTTTGACGTGTGTGTGTGGTGCTGGGGTTTGAACTTGAGCCCTTGCTCTTGTTCAGGCAAGTGCCTTAACCGCTGAGCCAGTGCTCCAGCCGGAACTTTCCTTTCTCCTTCTCTTTAAGTTTTTTTTAAAAAGAGTAAGAGAGAAAATTAACTTTATTTTTTCATCTAGTTGTTGTTTCTCTGACACTTAGTTGTGTATATTATGTTGGTGTTTGACCCCAGGTCCTTGCACATGCCAGGCAAGCACAGTGACCACTCAGCCACCATTCTAGCCCCAATCACTTTCTACCTGTGAGAGTCTCATGTTTAGATCCATACATCCTCTTTTCTGTGCTCTTGAGTTATCTACCCCTTTGTAGTAGTTAATATATTAATATATTATACCTTGTATTGCAATTTTCTTGTAGGTTTGTTGTTGCGTTTTTAGAGCAAGTACCTTATTTATTCCTCTTTATTGTTCCCAGTATTTTATACAGTTATTGGTTTGAATTGAATGTGATTATATTTTGAACTTGAAATTGTTGTTATATCAAGTATTCCAAGATTTCACAAACAAGTAATTTAAAGAAAGCTGTTTGAGAAAGTGATCCGTATTTGAAAGGAAAAAATTATGAGTGCCAAATTCAGAAAGTGAGGTAGAAGATGAAGTCTTCTAAAACTTCTGTATATTATCTTTTTTGAAGGGATAAAGTAAATGTCATGATTCTGTCTACCTGAGAGGAACAAAGAAATCAGGTATTTCTTCTTTTGTGGCCATCTAATGGTTTAGAATGGAGTCCAAAATGTGTGAGGCCCTTCCCTTTGTAGTTTTTTTCATAAACCAAAGAGGTGTTCTTAAGTAGGAGAGCACATCTGAACAATGACCCAGAAGGGCAGTGTGTGTCATAAAAAAAAATTGATGACTTGGATTTTATTTTTTGTGTTACCTGTTTTATAGTTAACTTATATAAAAAACTTCTCTAATGTAAGGGTTTCTCCTGTTTTCCAGCTTTCCCCCAGTCTTCATTATATTTTATTCATTGTCTTTTTTTATTTCCTCTGATAAATTGGAACAATTATATTTCATTTCTGGGAGGGTGTATGCCAGTCTCAATTGTTGTGAAATAAAGTGTAGTTAGTGACTAAAGACTGCTTAAAGCTAACCTGACCTGTTAACTTGTTGCTTTTACCTTTAGTGTAAGAAAAGCACCCCCACTTGTTCCAACTCTATACCTATCCATCTTGGTTATTTGAAGCAATGTTCTAGTACATGGAAGAAAGCAATGTTACACATTGCAGTTATTAACTTTTGGGCTGATCATCTGCATTCTTTTTGTCTTGATGTTCATTTTCACTGGCATATATCCTGAGAATTTTAATGGTACTAGCACATAAAAAATATCAGTACCACTAAATTTAGTTCCAAAAATATTTCAAAGCATTTTAATGTTGAGATTACATATTCTATTTTGGAAGGGGAAAAAAAATCTTAAGATCTACCTGCTTCATCAGCTGTACTTTATTCAAAAATCTGTAACCTGAGGAATGTTTGAAGGGAAGGCATTTCTTGTAACTTTATCTTTCTTGGGATGCCTAATGAACCATAGTAGTGGCTTTTAGGCAGGGAGACATAACTTATTAGTGGGTACTGTTTTTTGTTTTTTTTTTTAGGGTTGAGGATCGAACTCAGGGACTTGTGCATGCTAGGCAAGCTACCTGCCACTGAGCTAAATCCCCAACCCCGTGGGTACTGTTTTAAGCTACTTATTTTGATAATCATTTACTGGGATAGGTGGGAGAACCTCTTGTATTCGTTTCCCAAGTTTCCAAGAGGAGGAAAAAAAAATTGGGGACTGACATGTTTAGGTTGCCCTGGAAAACCAGTCTGGTTTGGTTACCCAGGGATTACAAAGATCTGTCCTGGGGCTGCTTAGGATGTGAATGGTTCTCCCACCATTTTGTCACTTTGGAGTTGCCTAGTGGGTTATGACTTTTCACTTTGATTTTTTTCTTTTCATGTCATCATTAGGGAAGGACAGTTTTATGGAGAAGTTAGTATAGTCCAATACTATGTGTAGACGGATATTCTCACTGCGTCTTTGCAGTTGCTTCCATTTCTTCCAGTTGGTATATCACTTTCTTATTTCCTATCTGTTAAAATTTCATCATATTTTTAGACCTGACGTAAGTACAGTTGCCTTTTTGCTTGATTCTTCAACCTACTCCAATTGTGGTCTGCTTGCTTTGAATTCCTGCATCCCTTGGGATCTTCTCTTGTTATATATCTTCTATGTGATGGTAACTTGCTGGGTGAGGAGGAGCACAAGGTGTTGGGGAAGACACACTAGGAAAAGACTGTGTTATAATATTTCATTATGTATGTTAGAAAGGTAAGGATTAAAAGAATACTCATAACATTGTAGAGTAAAAAATTAATGCCCATTTATTGGTATCAATATCTAGTTGTTCACATATCCCTGATAACAGTTTTATTTTTAACTTGTTTAAAAAAGATCCAAAAAAAATCCAAATAAGGTCTGTATATTACATTGGGGTTTTATGTGTCTCAGCCATTTTTCTTTTTCTTTAAGTTTATAGGCTTTCTTCCATCTTTTTGCTGTTGTTGTTCCCATACAATTGGTTTTTTTTTTTTTTTAAGAGAGAGGGAGGGGCTGGAGCCTTGGCTCAGCGGTTTCAGCGATTGCCTGGCGAGCAGGAGGACCTGGGTTCAAACCCCAGCACCATGTACACAACTAAGTGTTGGAGCAACGAAGGCTCCAACACTCTAGAGGGACAGTGAGAGAGACAGAGAAAGAGAGAAACAACTTTATTGGGTTTTTCACATGGCCTTCGTTGCTCCAACACTTAGTTGTGTACATGGTGCTGGGGTTTGAACCCGGGTCCTCGAGCACCAAAACTGCTTAGCCACCGCTCTAGCCCCACAATTGGTTTATTGAAGAAACCAGGTCTTTGTCCTGTAAGATTTTTGAGTTTGAACAGTGTTGATTGCTTCCCTGTGGTTTTGTATAACATGTTCTTTTTGTCCTCTGTATTTCCTGTAAATGAGTAGTTATATCTAGAAGCTTGATTTGATTCAGGCTTGAATTTTCTTTTAATGGTAAGAATATTTGTTAGGTCACTGCTTGTTTACTCTTAAGTCTTCAGCTTGGCTTTTTTTTTTTTTTTTTTTTTTTTTTTTTTTTTTTTTTTTTTTGGTACCAAGGATTGAACCCAAGGGCACTTAAGCACTTAGCCACATTCCCAGCTCTTTTTCTCATTTATATTTTGAGACAGGATCTTGTACATTCCTTGCTAAGTTGCTGAGGCTGGCTTGAACCTGTGATCCTCCTGCTTCAGCCTCCCAACCCACTGGGAGCTGTGTGCTGGCATTCTTGGCTGAACCTGGCTTCTTATTCCATCATGATGCCACTCTTGCCAAGGCTACCTTAACCTCTGTATTGTGAAATTGTGTGGTCATTATTTTTTACTTCTTTTTATACTTGATGTTATTTTATTAACCTCATTGATAATGTTTTCATTTTCTACTTTTATGACTGCTGCTTTTCTGCCTGCCTTTCTACTGGTTACTGTTCTTTTGCAGACTCTTAATTTTCTGATAACCCCTTGAAATTAATAGTTCTAAATTTTATACTTGGCCTTCTCTTTTTATATTTCTGAGATGAGTCTCATCCATTTCTGTTTCTTTAGGTATTCTGTCAGTTTTCTGTTGCTATGACAAAAATACCTGAGATAAGCAATTTAAAAGAAGAAAGAGTGTATTTTGTTTTAGTTTCTGTGATCATTTGGCTCTGTTGCTTGTGGTGAGGCATCATAGTGGAGAAAACTTGCCCACCTTCTGGTGGACAGGAAGTGAAGAGAGAGAGGGGGAGAGAGAAAGAGGGAGGGAGAATGGGGCCAGGGTCCCAGGGCATGTCTTCAGTGACCCAACTTTTTTTCAGTAGACCCTATCTCCTAAATGTTCCACTACTTCCCTGTAGCACCACAGACTGGGGACCAAGACTTGAGCGTATTAAGCCTTGGGGGAGCATTGCAGATCCATATTGTAATAGCTACTATCTCTGAGTGATGTGTGAGCACCAGAACTCTTTTACCTTAGTTCCTTTAGATTTAGGTGGATTTTTTTGTTGTTGTTGTTTGTTTGTTTTTAGAAAGAGGGAGAAAAAGAGAAAGAACCAGCTTTATTTAGTTTTTCATCGGTCTTCATTGCTCCAACACTCAGTTGTGTATGTGGTGGTGGGGTTTGAACCTGGGTCCCCTTGCATGCCAGGCAAGCTCTTCAGCTGCTGAGCCAGTGCTCCAGCCCCTAGGCACTTTGGTTTAGTTAGGAAATTGACATGTATCTAACAAAAGCAAAAGGAGGAATTTATTATTTATTTTTTAATTTTTGGTAGTGGGGATTGAACTCAGGGGTGCTTAACAATGGAGTCACATCCCCAGCCCCTTTTAATTTTTTTATTTTGAGACAGGGTCTCACTTGGTTAGGGCCTTGCTAAGTTACTGAGGCTGGCTTTGAACTTGGGATCATCCTTCCTCAGCCTCCCAAGTCTCTGGGATTACAGGCATGTGCCTCTGTGCCTGGCAAGGTGTTTATATGTTTTGTTTTGTTTTTTAAAGAGAGAGGAATAGTGAGAGAAAGAATCAAAATTTTTATTTAGTTTTTCATGTGGTCTTTGTTGCTTAGACACTTGGTTGTTGTACGTGGTGTTGGGGTTTGAACCAGTGTCCTTGGCGCATGCCAGGCAAGCTCCGGAACTGCTGAGCCACCACTCCAGCCCAAAAGAATGTTTTTTGGCTAGTGAATATTATAGGAAACTCAAATTTTAGTTTACATAAGCAAAGATCCTTTGGAACATTGTATACCTATTTGCTTATGTATTTTCAATGGCAAAGTTGAGTAATTGTGCGTATATGACCTGCCAAGCCTGAAATATTTTACTGTTTGGGCCTGAAATATTTAGTTGACAGCTGAGTGCAGTGACTAGTAATCCCAGCTACCTGGGAAGCTTAGGAGTTAGGAGTTAGGAGGTTCACAGGTTTAAGGCCAGACTGGGCAACTTAATGAAACCCTGTTTCAAATAAAAAAGGCTGGGATGGAGTTCATTAATAGAGTGCTCATGTGCAAGGGCCTGGAGTTTAATAAATCCCAGTATCTCCCCAGCAAAACGAAGGAACAAACAAAAAACCCCACAAAATTTGGTGACTCTTGAATTAGCAGATCCTTTGTGAACACTTGGGTCTGAGGATTGTTTTAAGATCAAATAGTAGCCAGGCACAGTGGCATGTGCCTATAATCAATCTCAGTGGCTGGGGAGGTTGAAGCAGGAGGAGCACAAGTTCAAAGCCTGCCTCAGCAATTTAGCAAGGACTTAAGCAACTGAGAAAGACCCTGTCTCAAAATAAAAAGTCTGGGAGATGTCACTTGGTGGTGAAGCTCCCTTGGGTTCAATCCTCAGGACTAAAAAAAAGATCATGAATAGTAACTACAAAATCCCTATTTTGGTGGCAGCTGTTAGGTTTTTTTTTTTTTTTTTGTAGAATATATATATATATATATATAGTATGTGTGTGGGTATATAGCATGTAAATTTATATATTATGCATACCTGCATAAAATGCATTATATATATATGATATGTAATGCTAATTATGATGTACACATATAGTATGACATGCAACTATATAATATACTACTTACTAGACTATATTATTATTTAAATAGTATATAAAATAAGTTTGGTCTGGCCATTGGCCTAGCTTTAGTTGGACATTCAAATGCCACCTGTCAACTGTACCCTGAGAGTGGGTCATACTACAGAGTAGATTGTAACATGTCTGTTCTTACTACAGCCATGTGAATTGGGGAAAGCTCAGTTGTAGAGTTCTAACCTAGTACTTTCAAAGCTCTGGGTTTGGCCCCAGTGCTGCCAGAAAGCAAAAACAACAGAAAAGCTGGGGATGAGATGAAGCTAGAAGCTGATCACATAATCCCTGTAAGTGTACAGATTAACCACTCCTACTTTTCAGTCCCTTCATCCCCATATTCTGCCCTCCCCCTCCCCTGCAACCCTTCTAGGGAATTCTACCACTATCATCACTTTTTCCTGAAGCTTGCAAATTGTCCTTGTTTCCTTTTTGTCTGTTTTAGATACTGGGGATTGAACCTAGGGGTGCTTTACCACTTAGCTACATCCCCAACCCCCTTTTTTAATTTTTTTTTTTTTTTTAAAGAGAGAGGGACAGTGAGAGAGACAGAGAAAGAGAGAAACAACTTTATTGAGTTTTTCACATGGCTTTAGTTGCTCCAACACTTAGTTGTATACGTGGTGCTGGGGTTTGAACCCTGGTCCTCATGCTTGCCAGGCAATCGCTGAAACCACTGAGCCACCGCTCCAGCCCTTTTTCAATGTTATTTTTAATGTTCTAAAATTTTTTTTTTTGCATGTAATTTTTTTTTTTTTTGGTACTCAGGATTGAACCCAGGGATACTTAACCTCGGCTACATCCCCAGTCTTTTTTATTTTTAATTAATTAATTAATTAATTTAAAGAAAGAGGGGACTGTGAGAGAGAAGTAATTTTTGTTTTAGTTTTTCACGTGACTTTAATTCCTCAGACACTTTGTTGTGTACATGGTGCCGGGGTTTGAACTCGAGTACTCGCAGATGCCAGGCAAGCACCGAAACTGCTGAGCCACTGTTCCAGCCCAGTCTTTTTGTTCTTTTTTTTTTTTTTTTTTTTTTAATTTTAAGACAGGGTCTCACTAAGTTGCTTATGGCATTGCTAAATTGCTTAGGTTGGCCTTGAACTTGGAATCCTCATGCCTCAGCCTCTTGAGCCTCTGGGATTACAGGAGTGTGCCACCACACCCAGCTTGCATTTAATTTTTAAAGTTTTTTTAGTTTTACACTCGTAAGAACTATAAATACGAGTTTATATCTAATTTTTTTGTTTCTACTGTTTTATTAACATAATAGTAAAAATAATTGAAGTCAACTCTCAGGTTCTGGGAAATTTCATATTCATTGAAATAGTGTCTTTATTGTTTGGATTTGAGAAGCAAAATAAAAATTCTCAGGGCTAGTTCAGTCCCATGTATCTCTTTAGTCATATCCTTTATTTTGCATCCCACCACCTGCCCTGTTTTCCAACTGTGGTTGATCCACCTCCTTTCCTTGGGTGTGCCCTGCTCCTTCCTCTTCTGGTCTGTTACGCGAAGTCTGCCTGTCAGGAACATACATATAGCCCTCCTCTTTCCTTCTTGATACCTTTCTTTAGTCAAGCTAGCTGCACCCAATCTTAGGGATGAGAGGTTATTTTGATTTCTTACATCCTTAGCCCTAGAATAGTATGTATACCAGCTGAATTGTTGGATGAACTACAGTGTTAACCATTTTATCTTATATGTTATAAAATCTAAAGAGACAGACTTTATTCATTTAGTGAATGTTTGAGAACACAGGGTTTAAGTAAAAATAGAAATTGATCTTTTTTGTACATGTGTTTTTTTCTTGTACATACGTTGTTTTTCTTTTAGGTACATTGTTCTAGAAAATTACTTCAAATTCACAATCCCCGTGATTCTGGAGGCTGAGACTGGAGGATTGAAAGTTTGAGGCCCAGGGCTGGAGCGGTGGCTCAGCGATTTCAGCACTTGGCTCTCATGCGCAGGGACGTGGGTTCCTACCCTAACACCACGTACAGAATGAGTATCTGAGCAACAAAGGCCACGTGAAAACCTAAATAAAATATATAATTGATTTTGTCTTTCCCTCTCCCTGTCCCTCTTAAAAAAAAAAAAAAAAAAAAAAAAAAAAAGAACGAGGCCAGCCTCAGCAACTTAGCAAGATCCTGCCTCAAAATAAAAAAAAAAAAGGGTTTGAGTATATAGCTTAGTGGTTTAAGGACCCAGGGTTAAAGCCCCACCCAGTACCAGAAACCAAAACAAAATCAACAAAGAATACCCCCACACTTTACTTAGTATTATTTTTATGTGTGTGTGTGTGTATTTATGTATGTATATGTGTATATATATATATTTTAATGAAGAGAGAAGGACAGTGAGAGAGAGACAGAGAGGATCAATTTTTCTTGAGTTTTTCACATGGCTTTCATTGCTCTGACACTTAGTTGTGTACATTGGTGCTGGGGTTTCGAACCTGGGTATGCCAGGCAAGCATCGTAACCGCCGAGCCACTGCTCCAGCTCCTATTATTAATATTTTTATGCGATTAATACCATGTTACAAACAGAAGAACGATGGTTTACTTTTTATTTCGGTACTGGGGATTGAACCCAGAAGTGCTTAACCACTGAGCCAAATCAAATTATTTGAGATAGGGACTCCTGAGTTGCTTATGGCTGGTCTTGAACTTGAGATCTCTTGTTTCCACCTTTCAAGTTGTTGAGGTTGCAGCATGCACCACTGTGCCGAGCTATATTTGGCTCTTGTGGCAGTAACACTATAGTTGTGACCTTTATAAAATTTACAAAGTGTTTTGAATATCTATTGTCATTGTGTTAAGCACTGGAGAAGAAAGAGGCTAAGTTGAATGACAGTTGTATTTCTGCTTTTCAGACGTTTATAATTTTTTTTTTTAAATTTTGAGACATTGTCTCCATAAATTGCTGAAGACTGGACTCAATTTTGTGATTTCCCTGTCGCAGCTTTTTTTTGTCTCTCGGATTATAGGCATATGCCTCTGTGCCTGGTTTATTGATGATTTTTAAGCAGAAGAATATCTTCATTAGATGTATTTAGTATAAAGATATAAAAGAGGGTCTGAGTGGTAGCTCAGTGGTAGAGTGCTTGGCTGGCATGTGTGAGGACCCAAATTTGAACCCCAACACCACATATACAGGTAAGTGTTAAAAAAACAGAAACCAGATGAGAAAAATGAATAAAATTGATTCTCTCTCTTAAAAAAAAGATATAAAAGAAATTATCCGTATATAATTACAAAAACTTAGGATAGCCTTTTTTTTTTTTGGATGCTGAGGATGGAATACAGGTCCTTGTACATGCTGGGCAAGCACTCTCCCATAGTACTACACCCTGGTGCTGCTGTCTGCCCACCCACACCACCAGTCTTTCTTCCCTCCCTCCCTATATTTTTGGTTTATAAGACCAGAGTAACAGGTGACCTCCCTCCTTCTTTCCCCTCTCTGCATCTTTCTTATTTTCAAGAATATGTTTGAATATTTTTAGAAAGGATTCAAAGAGAGGGATAAGTTGAATTTGCCAGAGTAATTGATAAAAGTTCCAGAAAGTGGGCATAATTGTGAGTTTGTTTTTATTGGGGGGTGATGGATACCAGGGATTGAACCCAGCAGCACTCTACTATTGAGCCACATCTCCAGCCCTTTTTATTTTTTATTTTGAGACTGTGTCTCACTAGTTGCTTAGGGCCTTGCTAAGTTACTGAGGCTGTCCTCAAACTTGTGATTCTCCTGCCTCAGCCTCCAGGTCACTGTACCACTGAGGCACATCTCTGGCCTGTTTTATTTTTTATTTTTTTTCCTTTCCTTTTCTCTCCCTTGTTCCCTCTCCTCTATTCCGCTGGTCTTCTATTTATTTATGTTGTGTTTTAGTTTTTTCTTTTTTTTAAAAAGAGAGGGGACAGTGAGAGAAAGAATCAATTTTAGTTTTTCACATGGCTTTTGTTGCTCCTACACTTAGTTGTGTACATGGTGCTGGGGTTTGAACCTGTGTACTTGCGCATAATGGGCAAGGACTGTAACTGCCGAGCCACCACTCCAGCCCCTGTGTTAAAAAGTTTTTAAGGAACAACCAAACTGTTTTCTGTGTGCTCACCAGCAGTACACAAGTGTCCAGTTTCTCTACATTTTTGTGAAAACTTGTCATTTTCTGGATTTCTTTTTTCTTTCTTTTTTTTTAAAATAAGTATTTTAATGAGTGTGAAGAGGTATCTATCTGGCTGTGGCTTTGACTTATATTTCCCTAGTTACTAGTGCTAATTAAGCATCTTTCCATATGTTTATTTTGGCTATTTTTATGTTTTCTTTGAAGAACTGTTAATTCACCTCAGGCTGGGGATGTGTATAGCTGCTTGGGAGGGTGCTTGCCCAAAGCCTTCGATTTATCACCAGCACCTCAAAAAAAAAAGTATGTATTTAAGTTTTTTGCTTATTTTAAAATTAAGTGTGTTGTAGAACTCTTGTGGAAAATCAAAGTACACTTCTGGAATATTTTATTGACCTATATGTCATAAATGTTTTTTTTTGTTTGTTTTTAAGAGAAAAAGAGAGAAAGAGAATTTTTTTTTTCATCTGGTCTTTGTTTCTCCAACCCTTAGTTGTGTATGTGGTGCTGGGGTTTGAACCTGGGTCCTTGTGCATGCCGAGCAAGTGCTTCAGCTGCTGAGCCACTGCTTCAGCCTCTCTAGTAAGTTTTGAAATTGTGAAGTATGCAGCTTTTCCGACTTTGGATTTTGGAGCTTTTTAGTTTTTCAAATTAGGAATGCTCAAGTAGCACAGTCTGCAGATATTCCAAAACTGGAAAAACTCCCAAATCTGGAACTCTTTCAGTTTCAAGTACTTCAGATAAGGGGTCCTCAACCCATACTAGATAACAGAAATAAAAATATAGATAACACAGAGTTTGTAGTATAGAAATTTAAAATTATTTGCTATTATTTTATAGCAGATAAATAAGAAAACGGAAAACTCTAGGGACTAAACATGTAAATCAAGGTGAAAGGAAAATAGAGGCAGAAGTATTGACACTTTATGACAATGGCAGTGTTTGTAAAAAAATTGTTTTTGAAAAGGGACAGTTGAGAGAGAGAGAAAGAAGCAATTTTAAGTTTTTCATGTGGCTTTTGTTGCTGGGGTTCGAACCTGCATCCTTGCGCATGCCAGGCAAGCACTGTAACTGCTGAGCCACAGCTCCAGCCCTGTTTGTAACTTAATATGCATAGACTGAAGAGAGTTTAGCAATGGCCTGAGGGTAGAGTTTGGGAGCAAGCAAAGGGGAGGAGGGTGGCCCATGCAGGTATGCAGGTAACTTGTAAGTTGAAATATACACATTTTAGTACAGTGTTTAATCTCTCTCTCTCTCCCTATTAGTGAAAGAGAGAATCTATTTTTTTTTTTTTTTTAAAGAAAGAGGAGACAGAGAGAAAGAGAGAAACAATTTTATTTAGTTTTCTTGTGGCTTTTGTTGCTCTGAGACTTTGTTGTGTACGTGGTGCTGGGGTTTGAACTCTTGTATTTGCGCATGCCAGGCGAGCGCCCTAACCACTGAGCCACTGCTCCAGCCCCTATTTTATTTTTTAATCTGGCCTTTGTTTCCTTAACATTTTGTTGTGTATGTGGTGGTGGGGTTTGAACCCTGGTCCTTGTGCGTGCCAGGCAAGTGCTCCAACTGCTGAGCCACCACTCCCAACTGCTGAGCCACTGCTCCAGCCCTGTTGTCATTGTTTTTACAAATGAGATAAGCAAGGGCTGGAGCTATGTGGAAACCACGGTTGCAGCACTTGCCTATTATGCGTGAATGCACAGGTTCAAACTCAGCGCCACATACATGAGGTGTCCAAGCAATGAAGGCCACATGAGAAACTGAATGGGGTTGATCATCTCTTTCTCTCACTGTCCCTGTCTCTTAAAAAAAAATTAAACAAACATGAGATAAGTAAAAAGATTACTCTTATTCCCTGCAAATAACCATCATTAGCTTTTTTTGTGTGTTGACATTCATTTTCTATACTTATGTATTGTAAGTGCATGTGTATGTGTGTAAGTACATTTAGTTTACAAAAATATCATATCATAGGGTAGAGTGGTGGTGGCTGAATGGTTACGGTGCTTGCCTGGCATGCATAGGTACGTGGGTTTGAACCCCAGCACCAACATACTCAACGAAGTGTCAGAGCAGCAAAAGCCACTTGAAAAACTAAAATAAAATAAGATTCTCTTTCTCACTGTCCCTCTCTCTTAAAAAAAAAAAAAAAAGATCATACCATGCACA
>PVKS010026014.1:0-29163 GCA_004027875.1 Aplodontia rufa | reverse complement strand
GGAAGAATGGATCCAAACTCTGTGGTACATTTATACCATGGAATTTTACACAGCAATTAGAAACAATGATATTGCAGCCTTTGAAGGTAAATGGATGGCTATGGAAGAAATTATGCTGAGTAAAATCAGCTTAACCCAGAGAACTAATGGTCGATTATCTCCACTCATCTGTGGAGGTAGGGTCTAGACCCTGGCCATTGAGAAAGTTGGTCTATTATCATGTGTTAAATCCAGATAAGATGTAATGCTATAAAACATAATCCTTTTTTAGAGATATTGTGGGAAGGGGAAGGGAGGGATAAGGGTGGGTAATTGGGGGGGGCACTCCTGGGGGTAATTGTAATATCCAGAATCTATACACACTTTATATTATTTTGTTTAAAACTTGTGTGATTTTTCAAAAATTAAAAAAAATTAAAAAAAATTAAAGACCAGAAAAAAAGAGTGAAGGACAGCGAGAGAGAGAGAGAGAGAGAGAGAGAGAAATTTTTTAATTGAGTTTTTTTTTTTAAACATAGCTTTTGTTGCTCTAACACTTAGTTGTGTATGTGGGTGCTGGGGTTTGAACCCATGTACTTGCGCATGCTGGGCAAGCACCGTAACCACTGAGCCACTGCTCCAGCCCCTGTGAACAGGTTTTGAATGGTTTTTAAAATTAAGGTAACAAATATATTTTAAGAGTAGTCATTTTATAAAACTCCATATAAAAATTCCATATATATGAAAAAAAAGTGAGGAAATTTAGGTCATACTATTTTTTAAGAGGGAGAGAAAGAATCATTTTTATTTAATTATTCATCTGGTTTTAGTTTTTCCAGCATTTAGTTAAATTCCGTGGTGTTGGGGTTAGAATCTGGGTTCTTGCACATGCCAGGCAAGCGCTCTACCACTAAGCCACCCCTCCAGCACCTTAACTCCTACTCTTAAAGAGCAGAAGCATATCTCTTGTATGGTTTAGCTTAATTTTAGGGAAGTAGGCCTCTGCTCCAATCCATGGAATCAATCATAGTTTGTTAAATTATTCTAAGTAACCCCTCCATCTTTCACTAGTGATTGGTTTACTGTTGGGTGATTGACAGAGATCTGGCCAATGAAATGTAAAGAGAAGTCTGCTGGTTGTGGGTGGTCTCCTGGAAAGACTTTGATTTCCCTAATGACAAGGGGAGAGCTGGCTTTCTTAGTCTTCTACCAGCTGTAGGCACAATAGTATCACCTGAATGGGGTGGCAACATTTCTACTGAGGGGCAACAAGCAAGAGATTAGACTGTCAACAGGCCAAGGCCAATGAGCTGAAAATGCGCAGAGCCTGTGGCCTCAGCATTTTTGAACAGATAATGTACAAGAAAATACGTATTTTATTTATATATGAAAAGAAATCTCTATTTGATTAACTCAGTATTGGTGTAGATTCCTATTTCTTGAGACTAAGAACATCTTTAACTAATACAACAAGCTCCCGTTGATTTCACTATTTTTAAAAATTAATGTTCAGGAAAATGAACTTTTTTATTATATAATGTAAGAATTTTAAAACCTTTATAGATTATTGTAACTGCCACCACAGTCAGAATATAGAGTAGCTCTCTTACTCTCCAAATTTCCCTCTTGTTCTCCCTGTGTGGTGAGCCCCCTGGTCCCCTGCATCTCAGGTTTGGCATCCACTGATCTGTGTTCTTTCACTATAGATTTGTTTATTGAGACTGTTATAAAAATGGAATTGCATATATGTAACCCTTTGAGACCACCTTTTTTCTCTCACCAAAATGTTTTTAAGATTCATTCAAACTTTTGTGTGTACTGATTTTGTTCATTTTTACTCCTGAGTCCGTTGTGTGGATGTACCCAATTGTGTATCATTTATTTATTAAAGGGCGTTGGTTTGTTTATGCTCTGATGGAAAATGTGTGTAGCTAAAAACACTCAAGTAAAGATTTTTGTGTAAACACGTTTTCCTTACCCTACCCCTAGGTACTCAGCAGTGGAGGTGTGGGTCATATGATAAATCAATATTGTACTGTGTGATTTTACCAATCTATTTTCCAGGGTGCTTTTTCTTTGTACATTCCCACTGACAATGGCTGAGCACACCAGTTATTCTATTTCCAAAACACTTGACATTGTCAGAAACTTAAACTTTTAGATCATTTTAATATAAACACCACAAATCTCTTCATTTTATTTAGGACATCTTCAATTTTTCATTTAAAAAAAGTTTTTAGATCTACATGCTTTATTATTTTATACCTAATAATTTCATATTTTTAGAAGTACTGTAAATTTTATTGTTTTCTCCACTTTTTTAAATTGGTGCATTATAGTTGTACACAATGATGGGATTTGTTGTTACATATTGATACATGCACACAATATAACAATATCATTTGGCCAATATCTCTCCCCAGTGCTTCTCTACTCCATCACCTCCTTCTACACCCTGGTCCCTTTCTTCTACTGAATACCCCTTGATTTTTTAAAAAAAGTTCAATGTTTTCAAATTCGGTTTCCAATTGCTCCAATTCCTAATTGCTGTCATATAAAATATGATTGACATGTATTTTCCACATATATTGTGACTTGACTCAACTTATTAATTAGTTGTACAAGTTTTAAAACAAATTCTTGGGATTTTCCACATAAACTACCTTGCACCCATGAATAGGAGGAGTTTTACTCTTTCTTTCCCAGTCTGCATGTTTCTAATTTATATTTCTTGCCCTATTGCTTGGACATTGTAGCTCCAGTATGAGGTTGAATAGCATTGGTGAGAGTTGACAGCCCTACCTCTTCTCCGTGTTAGGGGAAGTTATTCAGTTTTTCAGCTTTATGTAGGATATTACCTGTAGGGTTTCTTGTAGATACATTTTATTTAATTAAAGAACTCTTTTCTCTTCTGAGTTGGCTGAGAGATTTTTTTATTATGTAGTTTGAATTTTGTCAATTTTTTCATTAAAGGCTATCAATGATAACATGTGTTTTTCCTCAACTATTAATGTGGTAGATTATACTGATAGATTTTATTTTTATTATTATTTTTTAAAAAAGAGGACAGTGAGAGAGAGAGAGAGAGAGAGAAAGAATCAATTTTTATTGAGTTTTTCACATGGCTTTCATTGCTCTGACACTTAGTTGTGTATGTGGGTGCTGGGGTTTGAACCCATGTACTTGAGCGTGCTGGGCAAGCACCATAACTGCCAAGCTACTGCTCCAGCCCCTATCTGATAGATTTTAAAAATATTAAATCAGTTTCCTGTTCTAGACATAATTTCTTCTTTATTTCTTTATTTATTTGGTACTGGAGATTTAACCCAGGGGCACTTTACCACTGAGCTACATTCCCACCCCTTTTGGTTTTTTTTATTTTGAGACAGGGTCTCACTAAATTTTTTAGGGCTTCCCTAAGTTACTGATGCTGGCCTCGAACTTGAGATCCTCCTGTTCAACTTCTTGAGCCACTGGGATTATAAGCCTGCATCACTGACTCTGACTTTCCATATTTTTTAATTGATACATTACAGTTGTACATAATGGTGGGATTCATTATTATATATTCACCCATGTGTATAATATAACAATATAATTTGCCAACAAAATTCCCTAGTATTTCCCTTTTCCCCTCTCTTCTCCCTCCCCTGGTTCCTTTCCTTTACTCTTAGATCTCCCTTTGCTTTTCATGAGATCCCATCTTGCAAACTTTCTTTTCCTTCTACTTCTCTAACTTCCACATATGAGAGAAAATGCACCACACCTGACTTTCTAACTTTGGTTTATTTTGCTTAACATAATGTTCTCAAGTTCCATCTATTTTCCTACAAATGACAAAATTTCATTATTCTTTTCAGTTAAATAAAACTCCACTGGGTATATATACCACATTTCATTTATCCATTCACCTGTTGATGGACACCTAGGCTGGTTGTATAGTTTGTCTATTGTGAATTGTGCTGCCATAAACATGGGGATGCATGTATTCCTGTATCCGCTGACTTTAATTCTTTAGGATAAATACCAAGGAGTCATATCACTGGGTCATATGTTCATGCCATTCCTAGTCTTCCACACTAATTTTCATAGTAGTTTTACTAATTTACAATCCCACCAACAATATAGATGTATTCATTGTCTCTAAATCCTCTCTAGCATTTATTATTGTTTCTACTCTTTTTTGGCTGCTCTTCTAACTGGTGTAAGATGAAATCTCTGTAGTTTTGATTTTCCTTTCCCTAATTGCTAAAGATATTGAACCTTTTTTCATGTATTTGTTGGTCATTTTTATTTCTTCTCTTGAGAACTGTCTGATTGGGTTATTTGGCTTTTGGTGTTAAGTTTCTTTGAGTTCTTTATGTATCCTAGGTATTAATCCTCTTTCAGAAGAATACCTAGCAAAGATTTTATCCCATTTGTAGATTCTGTCTTAATATTCTTGTTTCCTTTGCTGTGCAGAAAATTTTTGATTTGATGCAATCCCATTTCGTTCTTGGTATTGTTTCCTGAGCTTTAGGAAGTCCGAATGAAGAAGTTGTTGCCTGCACTTGTATGCTGGAGTGTTAGCCCTATGTTTTCTTCTAGAGTTGTGCAGTTTCATGCCTAATTCCTAGGTCTTTGATCCATTTTTGAGTTAATTTTTGTTTGTTGTGAGAGATAAGAATCTAGTCTCATTCTTCTACATGTGCATATCCAATTTTCCAAGCATAATTTTTTAAGAAGGCTATTTTTCTTCAAAATATGTTTTCACACTTTTGTGAAGGATCAGATCATGGTTGATGTATGAGTTTGTCCTGTATTTTGTTCAACACTATCAGCCTATCTATCTGTTTTTATACCAGTATCATGTAGTTTTTGTTACTGTAGCTCTGTACAATAATTTGAAGTTTGGTGTTCTGATACCTCTAGCATTGCTTTTTGCCTTAGAATTACTTTGGCTATTCTGGTCTTTTATTCTTCCAAATCAAGACTGTTTTTCCTAGTTCTGTGAAGAATGCCCTGGTTATTGTGATGGGGATTGCAATTAAGTCTGTTTATTGCTTTTGGAAGGAGGGCCATTTAAACAATATTAATTCTGCCTATCCATGAACATGGGAAGTCTTTCCATATTCTTGTGGCTTCTTCAATTTCTTTCTTCAATATTATATAGTTTTGATTGTAGAGGTATTTCACTTCCTTGGTTAGATTTAATGATAAGTATTTTTTTTTTGAGGCTACTATGCATGGAATTTGTTTCTTGGTTTGTTTCTCAACAACTATTGATTTTGTAACCTGCTACTTTGCTGAATTTGTTTATTAGATCTAGCAGTCTTATGGATATTTTAATTACAGGATTACATAATCTGCTAATGGTGGTAATTTGACTTCTTCCATTCTTATTTTTATCCCACTGACTTCCTTTTCTTGACTAATTACTTGGATTAGAATTTCTAGTACTATGTTGAATAGGAATGGTGAGTGTGGACATCCTTGCCTTGTTCCAGATTTTAAAGGAAATGCTTTCATATTTTCCCCACTCACTATGATGTTGACTTTGGGTTTGTTCTGTAAGGCCTTTATAATGTTGGGGTAGATTCCTTCTCTCTCTAGTTTCTCCAGTGTTTTTATAATGAATCAATGCTGAATTTTGTTGAAGGATTTATCTACATAGAGATATTTTCCCACTTCTTTGTGGTTCACTATTCTTTTTATATCTTCATAAATTCAATTTGTGAATATTTTGTTGAGGTTTTTATTTCTGTAGGATATTGGTAGGTAGTCGTACCCTACTTTTTCTTTGCCCAATTATAGCGCCAGTTTAATGGTGGTTTTTGAAATGTGTTGTAATGCATTTTCTATTCTATTTTCTAGAAGATGGTTTACAGAATTGGTGTTAGGTATTAAGTTTTCATTAGAAATCAGTACTAAAACTAAGTAAACATGCAGATCTTTTTCAAAAGGTTTTCAAGTAGGAATTTGTCTTTGATTATTATTAAGCTATTCAGATTATACGATTTTGGATGAGTTGTGGTAGACTGTAGTTTTCAAGAATTAGTCCATTTTATCTAAGTTGTTGAATTTATGTACATATAATTGTTTATAGTATTATCTTAGTGCCATTTTCATTCTTATATCCTCTAGTGATATTACTTCTTTCATTGTGAGTATTGGTAATTTGTATCTTCTTTCCTTTTTTCTTTGTCAATCTTGCTAGAACTTTATTAGTTTCAGTAACTTTTTCAAAGAACCAGTTTTTATTTTTATTGATTTTTCTCAATTGTTTTCTATTTCAATAATTTCTACTTTTATTTTTTATTTACATTCTATTTTCTTTGGTTTTACACTTTTTCCCCCCCTAGTCTCAGGGTAGAAACTTAGGTGTATTGATCTGAGATTTTCTTTTCTACTATAAGCACTCAATACTCTAAATTTTTGGGGCTGAAGAGGTGGCTTGGCAGTTATGACGTTTGCCCGGCATGCACAATTACACAGGTTCAAACCCCAGCACCCACGTACACAACAGAGTAACAAAAGCCATGTGAAAAACTCAATAAAAATTGATACTCTCTCACTGTCCTTTTCTTTTAAAAAATACTATAAACTCTTTTAAGCACTGCCTTACCTACATTGGACAGATTTTAGTAATGGTTTATTTCCATTAAATTAAAACTCTTTTATAATTTCCCTTGAGACTTATCTTTGGAATCATAAATTATTTAAACCTGTGTTATTTTGTTCCCAAGTGTTGAGGTTTTTACTTTGCATATTTGTTATCGATTTCCAGTTTTAGTCAACTATGAAAAGAGAACATACTTTATATGATTTTATTTCATTTAGATTTGTGGAGATTTGCTTTATGGTTCAGGATGTGATCTGTCCTAGTTATTATTCCATGTGTATTTGTAAAGGATGGTCATTGTGCTTTTACTGGAAAAGTTGTTGTATAAACGTTAAGTATATATTATGTATTGATCTTGCTGAGTGTTAATAACTTTGCAGGTTTTTTGTTTACTAGTTTTATTGATTGCTGAGAAAATGATGTTGAAGTCTCTATATTGGTGGATTTGTCTGTTTTTCATTTCAGTTTTGTCAGTTTTTGCTACATGTATTTGAAGATTTTTTGAGATGAATACATAACAAGGTTGTTAAGTCTTATGGAGTTGATTCTTTTTATCATGATGTAAGGTCCCTCTTAATTCCTAGTAGTTTTCTTTGTCCAGAAATCTACATTTTCTGACACTAGTATAACAATTCCAGTTTCTTTTAATTAGTTTTTGTATGGTGTATATATTTTCTATCCTATTATTTTTATTCTACCTACATCATTGTATTCAAAGTGAGTTTCTTGCAGATAACTTAGAGTTGGATCATTTTATTTAAAACCCACATCAGTGATCACTGACCTTTACTTTTATTTATTTGATTTACCTTTGATGTAATTGTTGACTACCATTTTATTATTTATTTTCTGATAGTTTCTTTCTTTTTTCTCTATCTCCTCCTTCTTGCTTTCTTTTGGGTTGTGTGCATGTTTTTTAGAATTTCATCTATCACTTATTCATATATTTCTTTGAGTAGTTTTATTTTTAAGTTGTTGCTCTAGGGTTTACAAAAGCACATTTATTTTTTAAAAATTTTATTGTTTTTTTTTTTAGTCATGCATGACATATGATTATACAATGATGTAACTACAAAAGCATGGAGTTTAACTTGTGCTAACTCAGTCTCCAGTTTTTTCCTTTTCCTTTCCTTTCTCTCACCCTGTTTTTTAAAATTTTTTTAAACATACATGACAATAGGATATACATTTAAATAAAAGTTTGTAGTGTACTTTGTTGAACAACTGATTCTGGGAAAATTGGAAATCCATATGTAGTAGAATGAAACTCAGTCTTTATCTTTCACCCTGCACAAAACTCAACTCAAAGTGAATCAAAGACCTAGGAATTAGACCAGAAACCCTGTGCCCATTAGAAGAAAATGTAGGCCTAACACTCCAACACATTGGCTCAGGAACTGACTTCCTAAACAGACTCCCAAAGTGCAAAAGGAAAAGTCAATAAATGGAGTGGCATCAAAATGAAACTCTTCCTCACAGCAAAGGAAACAAGAGCATGAAGAGAGAGCCTACAGATGTGAAAAATTCTTTGCCTCCTACACCTCATACAGGGCATTGACATCCAGGATATACCAAGAACTCAAAAAACTTAATACCGAGTAAACAAATTAGCTCAATCAATAAATGGGCAAAAAACCTAAACCGACCCTTCTCAAATGAAGAAATACAAATAACAACAAATATATGAAAAAAATTTCAACATCTCTAGCAATTAGAGAAATTCAAATTAAAACTACTCAGAGATTCACCTCACTCCAGTTAGAATGGCAGTAATTAAAAATACAAACAACAATAAATGTTGGCGAGGATATAGGGAAAAGGGTACACTTATACATTGTTGGTGGGATTGCAAGCTAGTACAACCACTCTGGAAAGCAGTATGGAGATTCCTCAAAAAACTAGGAATAGATCTACCATTTAACCCAGGTATCCCACTCCTCAGTTTATATCCAAAAGACCTAAAATTAGCATACTATAGTGATATAGCCACATCAGTGTTCAGAGCAGCACAATTTACAATGGCTAAGCTATAGAATCATTCAAGGTGCCCTTCAACTGATGGATAAAGAAATTGTGATATACATACACAAGGGAGTATTACTTAGTCAGAAGGAAGAATGACATTATGTCATTTGCTGGCAAATGGATGGAATTGGAGGATATCATGCTGAGTGAAATTAGCCAGTCTCAAAAAACCCAAGGTTGAATGTTCTCTCTGATATGTGGAAGCTAATGCAAAATAAGGAAAAGAACAGAGGAATAGACATAGATGAAGGAAATGGAGGAAGGGGAAATGAAATAGGGAAAGTTTGTGGAAGGAATCAGACTTAACTTTCTCAGATTTGCATATGAACTCATCATAGTGAATCTCATCAACATGTATTCTGAGTCAGTAAATAAAAACAAAATGAAACTACTAGTCAATAACAGAAAGAACAATAGAGTAGAGGCAAGAGAACAGGGTGGCAGGGTGGGGAGGAGCAGTACTGGGGACTGAATTAGAATAAGTTACATTGCATGTTTTTATAAAAATGTCAATGCTTATCCTATTGTCAAATATATCTAAAAAGAACGGGATGGGAGAAAGAGAGGGGAAGAGGAAATACTAGGAACTGAGTTAAAACAAGGTACACATTTATGTTTATACAGCTCATTGGGCATCAAAACTTTGCCACTTCAAGTAAGATATAGCAGTTAAATCAATATATAGCTTTTTTTGGACATTCAAAATATTTTATTGTGATAATGTTCAAATGACAAAAGTAAATAATAAAATGAAACTTCATACAGATTTCCTGGTTTGACAATTAGCAACATTACAATACTATTGTTTCCTCTATACTCCCTCACTTCCCCCCTTTTTATTTTCTCTTTTGAGTTATATATAAAAAATTTAGAATATTTCATAAATCTGAGTGTCATTCTTGTGCAGGGGCCATGCTAATCTTCTCTGTACTGTTCCAATTTTAGTATATGTGCTTCTGAAGCGAGCATACTTTATTGGTTTTCAAACCTTCCCCTTTATGACATAATTGTCTTATATATCTACATGCTTCAAACACCTCATGAGAAAATGTAATTTTTCTTTCAATCACTAAATACATATTAAAGTCTTCAAAAGAAAAAAATAAATTATTATATTTACCTAATTATGAACCATTTCTATTCCACTTCTTTCATTCATGATGTTTAAAACTTCCTTCTGGTGTCAATTCCTGAAGAACTTCCTTTAAAATTATTGCAAACAGTTCTGCTAGCTGTTTCGTGTTTTCATGTGTGCATGTCTGTATTTCACCTTTGTTTTTATAGGCTATTTTGCTGAACATAGAAAACTGGGTTGCCAATTTTTTTTCCACCACTCTGAGAATGTTGTTTGTCAGTTCCAATCTTCCCATCAAGTGATATTTTAATTATTTTGGTTATTGTTTTAGCCTAAAAATTCCATTTGATTCTTCCTTATAGGTTCTATTTTTATAATATCTGTTAGCTTTACATTCCTTTCGAGATTTGTCCTCACTTTTTGCAACATTTGAAAAAATATTTGTATTTAAATTCTTGTCAAATGATTTTTGCAAGCTTGATGTTGACATATATTGATTGTCTTTTGCCATGCAAATTGAGATTTCCCTGTTTTTTCTTTAAGTAATTTGAATTGTTTCCTGAATGTTTTGCATATTATATTATAAGACTCTAAATCTGTTTAAATTCCATGGAAAATGCTGATATTTTTGTTTTAAAAGGCAAGACATTCAATGGTATTCAGGTCATAAGTTCCATCCAGCCTTCTGTTGGTTGTGGTCACATTGTCAGTTTTGTGTTCAAAAATCTTTTCAGTACCATTTGGATCTTCCCAACTTACACGCCACCCAGTGGCCTGTGTGCCATCTGGGCAATGAGCTATATAATTGTTTAATTTTCAAAGTCTATGTTGCTTGTTTTATTCTGCCTTTGTGGATTTGAGGCTTTTTTGATAGCAGGTTGGGAAATAACTGAAGGCAAATTAAAATTCTAAACTTACCAATCATTCAAAGTACTTCTAATTCAGGTCTTCTTCAGTCCATCTGTTACTACTCACTTTTTTGGAGTCCTTGAACAGTTGCTCTATGCATTATGTCCAGAATTGGCAGGGCAATCATAGCAGAGGCAGGGTGGAGTGTGCTTGCAGCATCTTATCTGGATCTGAAAAATACTATTATGTTTAATCACAGCTACAGGTACTAGTATTTACCAAGTACATAATACTGTTGTATGTGCTTTTCCTCTTTTATGTAATTTTTCTTTACTTATTAGTTGTCTACAGTGGAGTGCTATTATCTCAGATGGAAAAATGAAAGCTCAGAGAAGTTAAACAATACCTGCAAGATCACATACCCAAAAAGCAATGTGCTATCGTTGAATCTTATCTTATCTGATTTTAGCATTTATTATCCTTGGTTATTCAATACTACCTACTTCCCATGGAATGCAGAGAAGAAGAGTGCTACATGTTGCTAAAATGAAAGTGGAATAAGTTTGTCCTAAATAGTTTAATCCCAGCAATTAAATGTACTTGGTTAATAAGGAATTTTCACATTATGGGAATTACTTTTAGCAGTTGTTACAAAATTGTTATTACCTATACATATAGAATGTCAGTCAATGCTTCCGTGAGACCAGATTTCGAAATACTTTTCATAGCTTCTTCAACTTACTTTCTTTAACGGTCTTATACTAATCTATTTCTGTGACCTTTCCAGGCAATATGTCATGTGGTATCCATCACATTAATAAGTAAGGTCATAAAGATGACCTAATACAACCTGCTGTGTTATAATGCAGTTTGACACACCAGTTAAAATGGTAAACAGAGATTATACAGTCGTTCAGGTTTGTTTAGTCACTGAACTCTTCAACAAAATATAACTGGAGGTCATTGCCATTGTCAACATCTGCCTTCTTTAATAAGCCATTAGCTAGAAGAAAGGAAAATTTGGTCTTCCATAAAGGTACAATCTTGCTTTCTCTCTCTCTCTGTCTCTTACTCTGTCTCTGCCTCTGTCTTTGTCTGTTTCTCATAACGCACACACACCCACACCCACACCCACATACCCACACACACTATTATTGTGATAGGTATTATAAATATTGTATTAGATCACTTGGGTTTGAATCCAATTTTTTTTTAAAGAGAAAAGGAGAGAAGAGGAGAGAGAGAGAGAGAATCAATTTTTATTCGTTGCTCTGAAACTTAGTTGTGTACGTGGGTGCTGGGATTTGAACCCGTGTACTTGTGCATGCCAGGCAAGTGCTGTAACTGCTGAGCCACGCTCCAGCCCCTTGAATCCTATCTTAGCCACCTCCTAACAGGGTGAACTTGGGCAAGATATTTATCTCACTGAGCCTTGATTCTTTCATCCACAAAATGGATATAATGATGTTACCTTTCTCGTGATTTTGAGAGTTAAATAACATAGTACTTGTAAGACACTTTGCTTTGTGCCTTGATATTGTATAACATTAAAATGTTCATTATTTACCTGTTTTTTATTTGCTGGTATGGAAACATTTTGCTCTGAAATTATTCTGTTTCAGAGGTCTGTATTTTTACTCTCATCATGGTAACACATGAAGGCAAATAACTGTATTTACATCTATGAAGTACCATGATGGTTGAATGAAAAAAAGTTTGGTCATTTCTTGAGGGATTGTCAGATTCAAACTCATTATTTCCCTATTAACTGAAGTTAACGAAGTATGTGGTGTTCACACAGTGACCTTGAAAAGTAATTTGTTTATACCATCAAACAATAGTCATCCATTGTTTCGAATGAACCATTAATTTTATTTGACAGATGTGAAGACAGTACAGGAATTAGGGTGCAGCGTGCATACCACCTGTCTCGGCTGACTTAACCAATGACATCATTCTCCTTTCTGCTGTCCAATCACATTTGTCCTGAACTCTGACCAATTCATGCCAAGCTCCAGAACCTCTCCAAATGACCTGAATCATGACTAATATTTGCATCTGAATTTCCATCTGTCCTGAATGAAAATTGAGGCTGAAGCTGATTAATATTTTATAGCTGTTTTTGCAATTGTTTGGGGGAAATAACCAACTAGTCATAATTCATTGAAGAGGACCTGGTGTTTCTTGTGTTGCATATCTCATTAACAAGTTGCATGCTTGCTTGGAGGAAGAGTCCCTATGCATGAGACATTCCTTTTGTCCATATATATACCTTTCTAATTTATTGCAATTTAGCCAGCTGAATGGTGTCCTATATTTAAGCTAATATTGCAGGTTTATGGTGTTTGTTGAACAACCTCCACTACAATGATGATATTAATATGAATGAAGGACACTTCAGCAGCACCCACAGCTGCTGAGAGTAGCATGCTAATTAGGTTTCATGATTGATTGACTTCTGCAGCCAAACCTAAATGAAGCTAGGAGTGGAAGGGTATATCTGATTGCTTTCTCTTTGGAAGATAAATCACTACCAAAAATTTAAAGGTCTCCCATACAGGGAATGTATTAAAAACATTGAGAGACAGGGTGGGAGGGATAGAGAGAGACAGAGAGAGAGAAGAGAGACGGAATGTGAGAGACATGAAAGAATGTATTATTATTACACATTATTAATGATGCACCATTGATTTCTATAGATAAGTGATTATTATTTAATCTTGCAACCAATCAGTATTTAGCGAGGACCCACTATGTTTAAGGCAGCTGAGAATAAGACACACTCCTTGACCTAAAGGTTCATACAATGAAATTGAGAATACAGATACTTATCAATTTAGGAACAGCCTGTGAGGTTATATGAATGGAGTAACTCAGCCAGTGCCAGGGAGTAGAGAGAGGCCTCCCTGAGCGGACAGCAGGTAGAGTGAGACCCAAAGCTTAAGCAACAGCTCAATGACTCGTCTGTTCAAACCCAGCACATCTCCTTACTCCATGCCTTCCCTACCGGGAAGGTCATTCTTCCCAACTCCCACCCAAAGATCAGTTTCTAGTTAGAGTTTTTCAATTCATGCTGTTCCATTGCCACAGGACCTAAAACCCCAGTGTTTCTGTTGAGAGCAATTAATGGCATTCAATTTCAGTTCAATGGCTGTTGACCTAGGGGAGAGCATGGCCTAAAATGAGAGATGCATGGCACTTCCTTGAATTTTCTTTAGTCTGACTGAAGAGAGTGAGTCCTTTCTTCTCTGATCGCTAGGTATAACTCAGTAGCACCGATATCACCTGCTTTCTCAAGTCATGAAGAAACCTAAAACATCCACAGCATTCACTAACTGAAAAGCAGGCAGTCCTCTGTCTCTGGAGTTTCTGAAGCTCAACTTTATCCTCAGGAGAGTGCTCTCCAAACAGAAAACTTCAGATTGTGTGGAGCTCACACTTCTCAAGTCACGTGTGCGTGTGCGTGTGTGTAAAAGCATGTTCAGTTATGCAAAGCCAGAATTAAGTGTGACACCATCTTTGAGAATATTGATTTCATTCAAGGGTTTGTAAGTAGCACTAGCAGTTTAATTTGTAGGTAGCTGAAGGCGTTTTCACATCAGAAGAAACACTGATACAAAAAGAAGTGGAAATCAAACTTTGCCAGCATTTAAAAAGATTATACTAGCATTATAAATATTTCAAAATTTAGATGGCACTTTTGGGCTATGCCCCCAGGCTCCCTGAGGGCTGTATTAAATTTTCTTTGCCATGCATTCACTAAGGTGTGAGAAGGTTTTACCAGGTGCTTCTTGATTAAACACATAGTAGTCCAGTTATTTGTACTGTTCTTTCCGTATCCTCATTTTAAGTAGCTAATGAACTCTCAGTTTCTTCATAACGTGGACATTTTCTGTGTTCTCCTTTAGAGATATAAGCAAGGACTCTAAGAGAAACTTAGAGTCAGAATAGTTACTACAGGAGACAGGCACAACTTAAGTAATTTTCCATTTCTAATTGGTAGCCTGGGAATTCAAGTTAGAAAAAGCCTACAGATGTTCTAACTCTTCCTGAGGAGTTAGCATAAATGTGCTTACTAAGGACCATGGTATTACTCACTGTGAAGTTTTCTTGATTTCTAAAATTTCCCAACTCTATCTCCTAAGAAGACCTGTGGATTCAGAACTAGTTTTCTTCAATAATGGATCATAACCATATGACTATAAGCCATTATTCCTGTAAATTAGAGGAAAAATCAAATAGTGTGATATTAAACACAGAAAGAGGTTGGAGTCTGAGAGTAAAGCTTGAATGATTGACGATATTAAAAAGATAGTGTTAGCTGGAGCGGTGGCTCAGTGGTTAAAGTGCTTGCAGGCGTGCACAAATACGCGAGTTTAAACCCCAGCAACACGTACTCAACGAAGTCTCGGAGCAACGAAAGCTACATGAAAAACTAAATAAAAAAATTGTAAAAAAAAAAAAAAAAGAAAATATAATGTTACATATACAGCTTAAGACAAGAATGAATTGAAATACTTCTTAAAATATACTTTAAGGATCTATAGAGGAAAAAGTTGAAGCAAAAAGATAAGAAAATTGAAGCCATGTGCTGTGGTGCATGCCTGTAATCCCAGCAATTCAGGAGGCTCAGGCAAGAGAATTGTGAGTTCAAAGCCAGCCTCAGCAAATTAGACAGGCCCTGGGTAACTCAGTGAGATCCTGTCTTAAAATAAAAAGAGCTGGGGATGTTGTTCAGTGGTTAAGTGCTGCTGGGTTCAGTCCACAGTAGCAAAAAAAAAAAAAAAAAAAAAAAAAAAAAAAAAAAAAAAAAAAAAAAAAAAGGAAAATGAGTCTGTGGATGCAACCAAGCTACTCATTCATTGATCAAAGATTAACAGATAAATAAAGGCTTAAAAATGGGTAACAGTAGAGGTTTGTCTCTGGCTCCCTTTGTAAAATAGGAGGAATTTAAAAAATGAAAGCTGCCTACTAAAACACAAGTTTCTTTCTATTTTGCATAATCATTTCTCTAATGGCCAAAACAGGTGATTTTAGCTATTTGGGGGGAATTGTTTGTTTACATGATTAGTAGTCAATTATTTTTGAATACAAATTTTGGTATTTATGGTAGATGAACACACAAGTGAAAGTTTCTTCAGAGTTAATCATCTTTTAATAATATGCACAACAATTCTTAAGTTAGCTTGTTCTCTGGTCTGCTTGTGTGCCAGATTTTCTTAAATAATATATATCTGTCAAATTCTATCATTGATAATTTTTATTGTTCAGTCTTTTTTGGTATGAAAACTTCATGTATTCCTGGGCAAAACTGGTAGATTTAGATCATTCAATTAGAACATATTTGCGAGGATTTTCCTTAAATTAAGGAGAAAATTTAAGGCAATTTTTACACAATACTAACCCAAAAATTGTTTTGACCCAGGAATGTTAAAGAATTGTTCATTTGGGAAATCACTGGTCAATAAGTCTATCATTCTGTCTCTTAAAATGTTTTTAATGGACATACACTGATTTCAGAAAAATGTTGAACCTTTGAGCAGAATGTACTCTGGTCTACCAGATCTCTAGCCTTCATGTGACTTTCCTGACTGGTCTTTCATTCTGTTTCCATTTCATCCTTAATGGTCCAGCTACCCCAAGTGTCCTGCTCTCCAAACCCTTCATGCCATTTAATGCCTATGCAGCTGTGCCCACCACTTGCCCCTGAATGCAATGCCCTTCCTGCTCGCGCATGTTTTTTAAGTCCTTATATAGCATCTGTCCTTGTGGGAAACATTTGCTTCACATATTTAGGCAGAATTAGTTCTTTTCTTTTCTTTGCCCTGCTCCTCAAAAAACATAAAAATATTGCTCCTTATATTACTACTATATTTATTATGAATTATAATACCTACATGTATTTATATACCTTTAATTAGATCATTAGGGAATGAAGTTAGAAACTTCGTTTAATTCATTTTGCAACCTCAGGGCCTTTGACTTTATCACGTAGCACAGGATTAATTTTTCTTAAGTATTTTCATATGAAAATACATAGAAAACATGCTAAATTGATATAATTAGAACATAAATCCTTTACCTACATTCTATAACTTTATATCTGCCTAAACTATATTATTAATTCTCCTTTATTTTATCATATATAGATACTATATATCACAAATTTATACAGGATATAACATATCATACATATGATATAGAGTGATATATAAATAGATATTATGTCTAACTACATATATATTTTTGATTGGATTCATTAACAAAGTGTTACAAATATCAAATCAAATTCCCTATAAATACGTCAATAAGTATTTTTTAAAAATAAAGATTTTTTTGTACAAATCACAATAAGAAAATTATACCTAATAAAATTAACACAATTTCCTAATATCTTCTAATATATGGTTCATAGTTAAAATTTCCCTAATTTTTCCCAAAATGACTTTACAAGTTCTTTTATACCAATTTATCACTAAATCTTTGATCAAATAAATGAATCTGGAAACCCAACATTGGCACAGCTTGAATGTTTTTTTTTAAGGAGACAAGTATGAAATGCATATTTGATATTTGAAATTCTGTTTTCTGAAATGTCAGATTAAAGATGATAGTTATGGAAGTTGGCCTGAAGCATGTAGGATTTAGATTATAATTACAAGAACTTAATTAAAGCAAAGCAATATAGCTACATTGGCACTCACTGCATCAGGAGCCGTTGAAAGCAGCCCTATTAGGAGAGCATGGCATGAATCAATCCTGGCAGTTTTGAAGGCATCTGCTGCTATTTCGAAGACATGAGGGCTCTGGAAGGTCACTGCTTATACACACTATCTAGCTAATCCATTCTTACTTAATAGTGTGCCATAAAACTTCTAGGTTGTATAAAAATTGTGGCAGCACATGTAAACTCTCAGGTCATTTTCTACCATGTGCTCACCTAAAATTGCTTACTTCAGTTCACATTCTAGATCATCGCCAACAACTGATGACTGAAAAAGAATTGCTAAGATATCTACACAGAAAGTGCTGTGTAGCTTTTAAGGGAAGCTTTGGGCTTATTCTCAGAATTTTCCATTCCAGCCCCTCCATAGCCTTTGCTACCATCAGCAGATGCTCTCTGTGATTCTTTGTTATTTTTTCTGCTGCTCTGATTCAGGTGGAAATTGCCATCACATGGTAACCCTGCTAGAGGAAAGTACCTTATTAGCAATGTTTCCTCAGAAACTGAGATAGATAGAATAAAAGGAAATCAGAACAATGTGGTATGGAGGATCTGCAGTGAATCTGCATGATTTAAAGACTAAAACAGCTCAGTGTGGAAGCACTGAGCTTGTGGTGAAGACTTTGGAAAAATCACTATTCCCTCATTTTTGAGATGGAGATAAAACAGTTGTATTTCCTCTGAGGAGTCCAAGGAGGGAATCAGATGAGGCTGTCTGTGAGTGTTCTGTAAACTACAAACACGTTCTAATATGTATCAGCATAAAACTTATGAATTTATTTCTAGGAAGTTAGAATGTTTTTACATTTGTTCTGTTAGAAGGGAGGAACAGAAAGGTCTAGATTGTTCCCTTTAAAATATTGACATAAAAAATATTGACATGAGTCACTCTGAACAGCATCATCAATTTTATTTTGGAAGCTATTTAAACAGGTGATATATTTCTTCCTGTTGTTTCCTGAATCATGGTTTGTAAGTATTCGGAAGCATCAGAAAATGTTTTTTTTTTTTTTTTTTTTTTTTTTTAAGAGAGCGAGGGAGAGAATCTTGCTTTTTCATCTGGCCTTCATTTCTCTGACACTTGGTTGTGTGTGTGGTGCTAGGGTCTGAAGCCAGGTCCCTGCACATGCTTGGCAAGTGCTTTAACTGCTGAGCCACTACTCCAGCCCCAAAGATCTTTGTTTTATTTTTTTTAAGCTGTAAGGAGTATCACTGTTAAAGCAAATCTGTCTGTTTCAGATCAAAGCACAAAACTAAAAGTTTTGGGATAGAGGAATAACACTGGCTTTATTTTTTATCTTTTTGCCCAAATCTCTACTGAGAGGACCCCATAGGTAGCATTTCCATGATTGTTTTCACAGAATGAAGACCTCATTCATTCCTTGGTGAGGACAGCCTACTCTTTGCTCTCAGTCTACGAACAGCTTCAGTTCCAGAAGGAAAACCATTACATAACATTCTTAACCTCAAATCCAAATAAAACCCAATCTTACCAATTAACACACAAACTAGCTGTCTCTATGAAGCTGTGAGAAGCTTTTAAGGATAGAGAAAACACAGGCCTCACCTCAAAGGGTTTATGGTTGGATAGGAAGGATTCTATTGAAAGATGTAACATATGAAGTATTGTTAAGTGCCGTATATATAAAAGGATATTGAAACCAAGTCCTTTCAAAGTGAAATTCCCATAATTCCTGAATCCTCCATAGCTAGTCCTGATGCTCCATTTACTGCTTTCCCAATAGAGAGTCTCCAAAAGGAACAGGCTAGATGGAGAATATCTGAATCTTTGCTCCTTCACTGAACACACTAACCATTTGTGCTAGTTTTTGGCACAGAATAGAGAGTAGAGGCATACAGAAGGGTGAATTTAGAGCAGGACTGACGCCTTGGGATAGCAGCAGCTGGTAGCTGGTGTAGGCAGCAATTGTTTTTGAGCACCACTTTATGCCAGATACTTGAGCTATCTCATCTAGGTAGGGAAAGAAATAAATTCATGTTTACCCAGCAATGTATTTACAGCATTTCATTTAGATATAACATACAGTTGGCAGCATTATTTAGATTTTAGACAGGAGAAACAGAGACTCACAGAGATCAGAGTGCTTGTCTGATATCTCACAGTTAAAAAATCACACAAATGATTTTTGAACCAGGTCTCTTGGATTTCAGTATCTATCCTATCATTCTTCTTGCCAGGTACCTGAAGACAATTCTAATATAGGGGAGGACCTGGACTCCCAGAGGTTAGTGAAGCCGACCAACTGGGAAGCCTAGAGCTAAAAATTTCAGAAAGCACCACTAAGCAACAAAATTGATGGTACCTGGAATCAAAATTATGTATTTATAAGGTATATTTGCATATTTTGAATGATCTAATTTTTGTGGTAGATGGAACAAAAATTTGAATGTTCGTGTGCACTGTCATAATTGATTGTAGGAATTAAAAGGCTGAAATATGAAAATCATTTCAACTTGAGATGTTTTATAAGCTCAAGGCTGTGGCAAATGCTTTCCCAGGATCCTTTCATTGGCCTTGCACTGGACTGGAAGGCAGATATCCTTCTTGTGAGCCTTGGGTCTGCTTTTGTCATGTACCTCTTTGTTCTATTCTTCTCAGTGAAGCAAATAGGTTAACCTAGACCAGTTCTTTTTAAGTTGCTGATTATGACCCATTCCTTGACCAAATGAAGTACAAAATGGAAAAGTGCACTTCTCTAAAAATTCAAAACTACCTCGTCAGATCATATTTTCCTTCTGCCTTTTGGCTGCCTTGTTAACATGGCTTTGCCTGATTTCATTTCTGAATTCCCCGTTTTCCTGCCTCCTTCTTTGCAGTCTTCTTGCCCCCTGCCTCTGGAGCTGCCTGAGAACACAATATTTTGTTCTTAGTTGTTTTTCATTGAAACGCTGCTGAAAAGGAACCTCTCTCTTAAACCCTAGTCCACAAACCTCCACCATCTCTTCTCAGGTGTGTCAAGGTCTCCACAATGTTGAATTTCTCATTCTTCAACTGAAATATATTTTCCTTCCTTTGATGGTTCAACTTGAAAACTGTAACTTAGAGATGCGGCTATTTTCCTTTTCTATTTTTGGACTGGGAAGAATCACTTTAATGGCTCTTTGTTTTGCAAATACAAGGCAAATAGACACCTGGTAGGAAAGGATAAGTGACCTTGCTTGCTTATTATTTTGCACTGAGCACATCGCTTCTCAAAGTGTAGTCCCTGAACTAGCAATATCAGCGTTACTTGGGAACTTGTTAGCAGTGCAAATTCTGAGATTCCCACCCAGATCAGAGACTTCTGTGGTACAGTCAAGCAAATTATCTTTTAATAATTCCTCCAGACATTTCTGATAAATAAGTGTTCCCTGCACAAGGGCAGGGGTCCCCATGGGGTTCAGGGACCAGGTTCTTGGTGTCCTGAGCAAAGAGCTGAGTGAGATGAGCATGGTTGGTGGGCGAGGCAGAGGATTATTGAAAGCAAGAGACAACACTGGGGGAGCAGAGTGGCGAAGCTGCAAAGCAGCTCAAGACCCCGAGTCCTACACGGCGGGGCCTGCTTTTATTAATCTGTGCTAGTTCCTCCCCTTATCCTCAGTGTGGATATCAGTTTGATTGAACCTTGATTGATGTGTGAATTTTATATAACTTCTACTGCTCATGACTAGCTTTATTTTTCCTCTTTAAAGATGCATAGAGAGGTAGCAAACGGCAAGTCTTAGTATATGTTAACTCGCAACAATCTAACCTGAGGTCAGTCCTTTGGGCTAGTGTACCTGCCCAAGACTGGGGACTTTCCCTTCATCACCTTGAATTCAAGCTTCCAGTCTTTAACAGCAAGATGGCGCAGTTTACCCTCACAGGAAGGAGCTCAGCCAGAGTATGCCCTGTGGGGCTGAGGGCCCAAGGACGTGTTGAAGACCTGAGCCTTTCCCCATGCCCTATTGCCTACCTAAGTACTAAGTTTTAAAAATCACTCTTTCATACCCCTTGATACACAGAAATGTTAGCTAATCCAATTTGCAGAAGGAGCCTAGGGCTGACCTCATGGGAAAAAAGTTCTGATCCCCTACCTTCCTTTCTGAAATCTAAAATTACAGAAGCATGGCCCAGGTAGGGATTAACTCTCAAACTAAAATCATCTGGTAAAACATTTGACTGTGTGTGTGTGGTGCTGGAGATGGAACCCAGGTCCTCACGAATGGCAGGCAAGCACTCTACCACAGAGCCACATCCCCAGCCCTGGAGTGATGGTGTATGCTTGGGACAATATTAAAAAACACCCCCCCCGCTTTATTGATATATAATTCATGTACTGAGACAGGGGAAAAGTTAGTCAGTGTAGGCAAAATGATGGGGATCTAAGGAGGAAATTGTCTGATGGTCATTTTTTTTTTGTATGGGGGCAAGAAGCATCTGCTGCTACGACCCCCCTGTGCTAAGAAGGCCGCCTGATAACTAGAAGTTCTGGAGAGACTTCCTTTCTGCTGACAAAGGTGCTCCTAGGCCTAGAACAAAAGACTAGATCAGACCAGAGTTTCTGCACCCTGCTCCCAGGCACGGGGGTGGGAAGGCAATGATTAATTAAAGGAGGACAATCTTGAGTGACTATAAAAAGATGAGCCAGACCCCCCTCTTCGAGTTCTCGGCTCCAAGACTCCCTTCTCCTGGAGAAGTCTTTCCTTTCTATCCTTTCTTTAAAAAATCTGTCTGCTTCACTTGCCTCAGTGTCCCTCAGGTTTCATTCTTCATCTTAGGGGACACAAACTCACCTTCCACCAAACGGGCATCAATACTGTGAAATTCACCACTTTAAAGTGTACAATTCATAGCATTTATACATCCACAGAATTGTGCATCTGTCACTACTGCCTGAAAGGGTTCTTGGAGCTGATTTGGTGAAGAATCCTTAGCCCTCAGGGGATTTGGAACAGATGAGTGTGCATGTGCGCTTGAAATAGATGCAGGGTGAAGGCAGAGTGGGGAGGAAGCTCTGTGGGCGCTCTGGAGCTGGCAGGCAAAGGGCCCTACAACAGAGGCAGCCTGTGTATTCCCAGAGATACTGGGTAGTAGCAGGAAGGAGAACGTGGTGGGTTGATAATATCTGCTGTGGAAGGAGGTCTATTTTATACATATAATCCTGGCATAATTAATGGTGGTATGTCACTTCATTCCCCAGGGTTCTAGTTCAGATGACAAATCATATGGCCACCTTAATTAACCCCCTAGTTCTCTCTCGTGCAGATCTTTTCTTTCTGTCCAGCAAATTGCAAACTGCTCATTAACCCCCAATTCCAGTTTCTGTTGTCTAACCTCAGTGAAACCACCACTACTCACTGTCTATGCACTGAGTTCATAAAGACTTGTGGGGCAATTTGGGATTCAACTCATTTGTTCTTTTTTCATGAATCATAATCTCCCCCCCCCCCTTTTTTTTGCTGATTGTCCAACATCTAAAAAACTGATGTCAGATACATTGAGTTTTAGCAATGTGTTGGTCACCTTTACATCACTAAAACAAAGACATGAGATACTCAGTTATAAAGGTTTATTTTGGCTCACATTTTTGTAGCTTCCAGTCCATGATCAGTTGGCCTCTTTGCCTTTGGGCCTATGACCAGATAGCACGTCAAGGTAGGGAGTGTGTGGCAGTGTAAAACTGCTCATCTCATGTCAGGAAGGCAAAAATAATGGGTAGGGTATGGGATCCCAATGTCACCTTCAAGGACACGCCTCGTGACCTTGCACCAGGACACACCTCTTAAAGCTGCCACTGCCTCGCAAGAGTGCCACTCTGGGGAACAAGCCTTTAACACATGGGGGGCATTTAAAATCTAAATGGTAGTGTAGTTTACATCAGGAGGGCTAGTCTGCTAGCAGTTGCACTATAACAGTGTGTCTGAAATTTCTCAATCTCAGTATATGTAACAGCAGTTCATTCTCCCTTGCTTAAATTCCTTGTGTGGATAATAAACCACGATGTATTTATTTAGTGTATGTGGATATTTTGATGTACCAGTTTTTGATTAGTACATTGTATTATTTGGTGGACATATGCATTTATCTTCATTGGATGTCTATTCTAAAGTGAAATATTTATCTATGTATATCTACCTGCCTACCTATCATCTATATCGTGCTTATATGTTTTAGACACTGACATAGTTTCCTGCAGTGGCAGCACTATTTTACATTCTGACATCGGTGCATGGGTGATTCAGGTGCTTACATTCTCACCAACTGATATTTTCAGTCCTTTTAATTTTAGTCATATTAGATTGAGTGTTATAACCCCACAATTCTTATTTATTTACTTTTTGGGACCGAGGATTGAACCTAGGGTTTCTCTACCACTTAGTTACACCCTGTCCTTTTTATTTTTTACTTTGAGACAGGGTCTCACTAATTTGCTAAGATTGACCATGGCCTTGTGATCCTCCTGCCTCAGTCAGTCTCTCTAGTTGTTGGGATTACAGGCATGTGCCACTGTGCCTGGCTCTGAAACTTCACAATTCTTGATGCTGAACACTTTTTAAAAATTTATTTCATGTATTCATTGGCTTGATCAAAGTCCAATATCCTTAAATCAAAATAAAATATAAATCTCTAAAATTTATATCCTATAACTATAAATTTACATGCTATTTTATAAACAATCTTAAATTTACACAAAAGATTAAAAGGAAAATGAATATTTTATTGTATATATTTGACTAGTGGCTTTAGATTACATTTGGAAAATATCTTGTAATTTTCAAGCCATTTAAGTTTAACTAATGTGCTTCACATTAGCATTTTAACTCATACATGATAGTTTTTAGAAATTCATAATCTTTCCAGACATTAATTGTCATATCTCAAAATGCTGCATCTACTCAATTCATCAAATAGGGAGAAAACTTCACTAATTGTGTTTTTTACTAGTTGTTACCTGTCGTGTCCATGGTGCTATGTTGGGCACACTATGCACGCTGGTGAGCATGGTATGATGAATTTCTTTCAATGTGGTATTCTTGAAGCAACCATTAGATGAAAATATCAGTGAGTAACTAAAAGCATTTCCCAAGTGTTTTCCAGAGAATACCTTGCTTAAGATGGTAATTTGGAAAAATATCAAAACATTTAAGAAAATCTGTAAATCGGTTTATTGTCAAGTAATTTGAGAAAACAATGCTGCATATAAGATAGAGTGTACATTAAAGATAAGTATCAGCTACTATGGATTTCAGAAAAAGAGGAGTACACATTTACTTCAAGGGATAAGACTGACCTCTTTAACTAACATTGACTTTTCACATAACACGGTTTAATTAAGCAAAATTTATTTTTGGAGTCAAAGCATGGGACTCATAAGCCCATTTATTATTGGACATCTCTGGTGGGAATTGGGGTTCTTTGTATTCCTTGACATTTTTTCTAAGTTATTTTACCCACATTATTTATTAGGACTGTCTACTTAGTTTTTGTTACTTTCAGATATTATTGATCTGTTAGTTTATTCATTTATCTGTTGGAAAACATTTTTGCTACTGTTTTAGGTTAAAATAAAATAATATTGTCAAAATGACATAGAATTTTTCTGAATCCATTATAAAATTTTATTTATTTCATTAGTAGTCTGTATATTGGAAGAATCTCTTCAATTTAATGTAGTTTTTTTTTCTCAATTGCCTAGTGGTTGATAATAATCTTTACAAAACTTCAAAAATTTGTGTTTATTTATTTTAAAAGAGCTTCAATATGCAAATTGATTGTGGTATTATTATAAAGCTGAATTTTCCATCATTATCAGACAAATAGTATGGACATGATTAGTTGCCTGGCAAGAGGTTTTCCAGGAAATTTTAATGGCAATGATATTCTAGGAAATCACTTTACTAAAACTTCTTCTCTTCACTTCTATTTAATTTATATAACCATTCCTTTTAAAAGCTACTCACCTAGGGAATAGTGATGTTAACTATATTACTGCAGAAGTTGATTAAACAACTTTTCTTATTTGGGATTGTTGTTATCACTGTATGATTTAGCCATTTTAAATTTTAATATGCTTCAATATATTGTATGCTTTAAACATTTAATTATTTTGAGCCCCAATATAATGGTGTTATTGGCTGGACAGGAACATTTATTTCTATGCACTAAAAGGATGAGGTGAATAATGTACTGGTAGTTCCTTTGCCAAACTCCACACAGCCGATGTGGCAGTGTGGGCTATTACCTTGGCACCTGGCCTCTTTCTAGAGTACACCAGATAAAATGTTCAGTTTTTTTCCTTTTTCATGAACACTAAGCATTAATGTTTCAGTAAATGGATATTTTATTCAAGATGAGGTTTAATTACTCTTTAGAAACTCAATCTGGGCAAGTGAAAGGCCCAGGGATTGATCCCCAGCTCTGTCAAACAAAGCAAAAAAACAAGACAATCCCCCCACACCCCCCAAATTGAGTTAGAAATGATTTACGTTTAAGTCCGTTGAAGATTAATTGATAGCAAAGTTGTTTTCAAAATGGATACATTTTTGCAGAAAATTAAAAAGCTCAGTATATTAAAATTGTGTCTATTTTCCCATCTGCTTTTATTTAATCAGCTGCATTCTTCTAATTACTTCTTAAAAATATTTGCTTCTTGCTGTTAAAATCTCAGGACCATTAACTTGAAATAAAATGAGAATAGAAAGACTGATTTCTGAGATATTGCACAAACATCGGTCTCCTTGCTTAACTCCACCCTCCTTAGTACTTGGGCCAGGGACATGTTTGTAGCAATGTCCCTATGGAAAATTTCAAGATGCTTTTTGTTGTGTATAGAGATTGCAGTCTGAAAGGGGCATATTTACATGAGGCCTATGTTTGTCCAGTTCTTATCTGTGCTTCATTTAGCTCTTCACTCTGACTTCTTTCTTCTTATCCGTCCTGCCCTAACACCCCATCCTCACAGCAGAGAACTCTTCTCCAGGATTGCCTGGAAGTTTGCAGGTTGTGCTGGCCATGGGGAGGTGCTGGTGGAAGGCGCAGAGGTGATACCACGGTATTTCTTGCTGTCTGCTTAAGCAAATTCTCTAAGCAGTTAATGATTTTTCTTCCCCATGGCTCCAGTGCCAGATAGTTCCTCCTTCCCCCTAGTTCCACTTTCTAACATGTTATGGATTAAACGTGTGTGTGCGTGTGTGCTTTCAAAATTCGTATTTTGAAAGCCTAATCTCCAATGTCGTGATAGTTGGGGTGGGAACTTGAGGAGGCGACTGGATCGTAAGGACAGAGCCCTCACGAAGAGATTAGTACCTTCATGAAGAGAGTCAGGAAAGCCTCTCTCTCTGTCTCTCAATCTCTCTCTCTTCTGTATGTGAATTTGCAACTAGACGAAGGGTTATCTGCAAACCAGGCAGAGGACCTCCACCAGAACCTGACAGTGCTGAAACCCTGATGCAGGACTTCCCAGCCTCCAGAACTACAAATTATCTTCTGTTTTTCAAGCCACCCAGTCTATGATGTTTTAGTAACAGCAGATCAAACTAAGACTTAACATAAGCCCAGACTTCAGGCCTCAATGTCACTCTATCTTCCCATGGTCCTTTCAACCCTTGGAATGACAAGAGCTTCTTGAAGCTACTGATCTTTGGCTCTCTCATCTATGTCATCAGTTTCTCACACTGTGAGAACATGTTTGTAAGACCTACAGGCTTTGGTGCAGAAGCTGTCCATTCCAGTCTTCTATTTAATCTCTCTGCAGAATCTGATGTGCTAGATCACTTCTTATTTTTTTAATTTAAATTTTAATATTGTGGCACTGAGGTTTGAACCATTCAGCCACATTCCCAATCCTTTTTATTTTAAATTTTGAGTCTGGATCTCACTAAATTGCTGTGGGCTTGCAACCGTCCTGTTAAAGCCTCTGGAGTTGTTGGGATTACAGGTGTGCACCACTGTGCTCAGCTCTTATCCTTTTTATTCTTCATCTTTCTTAACTATTTTCTGGTTTGTGTCCTATCAGTTCAACTTTTCAAAGTGTGTTAATCACTTTCTCTGATGCCTCCTCCTACTTATTTTATAGACATTTAAAAAAATACTTGATATTTTTTTCAGTAATTATTTATGTCATTAGATCCTGTTAGGCTTTGTGTGGTTAGCAATGAGGTCATAGTAATAGGAAATCTCTAATTTTGCCCACCGTTTCCCGCTCCTGCCTTCATGACTGTGCTATCCAGGTCTCATCAACAATACTTTCCTCTACCATGGACTTTAGGGAGTCCTCGGTCATTTTCTCACATTTATTTGTGATTAATCACCATGCTCTAGCTAAGCGGGGATGCCTGGACTCCTGGAACATGGGCATGCTAAGAAGCCAACCACATGTTAAGCTCGGACTACTACAGTTACAGGTATTTATTTCAATTGTCCATGTGATACAGGTTTGTATATATTTAATGATATTTTTCCATCATTTGATATATACATATGATTTTTAAAATTTAGCCTGTTGATATGATTTACAACATTTGATTTTTTAGAATTGTTATTTTATTTTTAAATTTGATAAATAATAATTTGTGTATTTTGGGGATACAAGGTGAGGGTTTGATATATGTGTACTTTATAAAATGAAGAAATCAAACTCTAACTTATTTATTACCTCACTCAAAAAACTGAAAATTGGTTTATCATATGAACCAGCAATTCCATTTCTGCATATATATTCAAATGAATAAAAAAAGTATGTTGAAAAACATACTGTACTCCCAAGTCCAGTATTGTTTCGTAGCCAAGCTATGGAAATAACCTAAGTGTTCATTAATGGTTGAATGGATAAAGAAAATATGGCATTATATACATAATTGAATACCAGTTTGATTGATTTTTTTAAATTGGTTCAGCACAGTCTTGCATAATGAAGGGATTTGTTGCTTCACCTTCATCCATGCATACATAATGACAGAATAGCTTAAACCCAATCCTTGTCCAGGATCTGCCCGCCATCACCCACTCCCCAATCTCATGTCTCCTCTGTAATTGCCACATGCTACAGATATAAATGTCCATGCACATCTATTTTAATTACTGAAATTGTGAGAGTTATATGCCTGCCTGGGTATATTTGGGCTTCTTATGGGAGTCAAGTGTACTCTACAGTATGGAAAACCTCCCTTTTCCCTCCTTCTTTTCCCTCCCTTTCTCCCCCCACTCTGCATAGCTATAGTTCCCACAGCCTATGTGTTACTTCATTTGGTGAGTATATTAAATAAACTTGACTAACTTTCATCCTATCTTAGGTTTTAATCTATTTTCCACATATGAGAGAAAACATTTGACCTTTAAGTCTCTGGGTTTGGCTTGTTTAACTCAGCATGATTTTTTCCATTTCCATCTATTTACCTGCAAAAGCCATGATATTGTTCTTTCTAATGGCTGAGGAGAACTCCATTGTGTGTGATATATATACGTATATATCAGTTTTTGGATTCATTCATCCAGTGAAGGGCATCTAGGTTGTTTCCATAATTTAGCCATTGTAAGTTGAGCTGCTATAAACATTGCTGTAGCTGTTATCTCTGTAATATGCTGATTCTAGCTCTTCTAGGAAAATACCCAGGAGTGGGATGCCTGGGTTGTATAGTGGATCCATCCCTAATTTTTTGAGGAGCCTCCATACAGTTTTCCAGAGTGGCTGTACCAGGTTTCACGTCCGGTCCCAGCTGGCAGGAACCAGATGGCTCTCATTCGGCGTTTGACTGAGATTAAAATAGACTCACTGGTCTTAAGTTCTCCAAGCACTTTATTTCTCCCTTTACCGCAGCTAAAGGCCTCCAAGCACTTCCCACCTTCCCTCTTTTTGAGTCAAAGCTATTAACATTTAGAGTCCTTGTTTCTACTGCTGTACTAGAGTCCCTATTTCTGCAGCCGAGGCT
>PVKS010026013.1:0-29163 GCA_004027875.1 Aplodontia rufa | reverse complement strand
AAAGTATTGCTGTCTATTTTCAATTTATCAGGCTGTGTTTATAGAGTGCCTACTGTAAGCTATTTCTTTAACGGGTAATTAGGAGGCGTTTAGCACTAAACGGCACTAAGCTTTGCATTTTTAATTTTCAAATAAAAAATATCATTCGTAGACACACAATGAAGCCAAGCAAGGGGGGAATCCAGGATGTGAAGACCAACCATTTACCGCCAAAGGCAGAGAAGGTGACAGCTGTCAGATTCGTCCCTATATGGGTGGGTAGCAACTGTGCAGTCATCTGGCTGTCACAGAACTGTCAGGAGTCCCCTAGAGGAGCTCCTGGGCCTGGGCCTGCCTTCTGAAGACTGAACCTGCCTCTTGGCCCTGTACCTGTGCTCCCGGAGAGTCGAGGTCAGAACAGGCATCTTGTGAACTCAAAGACACCAAGCCTAGACAATTTCACTTATGAAATTGGGGCCTGGGATGGGGAAACGAGTGTTTTGGACACAGATAGAACATGTAAAAATGGAATGAGAGCAGCAGGGTCGGGCAAGGAGACCTGCTTGGAGACGGGCAGTAGTGGATAGGTATGCTCTCTGATGCCCGCCTGGTGACCCCTACACAGGACGGTCCCCACACCAGCAAAGGATGGAAGAGACTCCACGTGGAATGAACTCTCATTGCTACTTTCGGAGGAATCTTTTTCTTTTTTCTTAAGCTTTCCAAGGATGATGAAATTGTACGCACCATGTGTAAAGATGCTGAAATTGAGTTTCAAGTCCAACGGCTTAAAGAGCCATGGAAGCTTCAGCCGCAAGATCAGCCCAGCTGCACTATTAGCGGAGGGGAGGGGAAGAATTTTCAGGCAAAATACCTTTTATTATTGTGTTCTGGCAAGAGATGATGTTGGGTTTTAAACCTGTGGAGGCATTTGAGGAATTGCATGCCTGCTCCAAAATAATATAAAATGTGTATATGTAAGGGAACATGGTTATGAACTTCCTTTTGGAAGGAGCATGGAAAACATTTGGTTATGTTACATTAAACAGAAAAGCAAATTTCTTTTTAATAATTTCTCAAATAATAGTAAATATAATGAATACAGATAATGTGGTATGAACAAATCCATCTCTTCTTTGTAGACCACAGAGCCAAACCCTGAAGAACTAAATTCTTCAGAGATGTCTATTATTTTCTCAATTTATGGATATTGTGGAAGATCTACATAAATATGAAAATGCTGGTAATTATTTGTGCAGGGAAATTGGTTCTCCATGGAAGGATTAGAGTAGGAACATGGGGTCTCATCTCCACCTCTGTGTGCACCAGGAAGGGCGGGCGGGCTGGCGGGCTGCAGTAGAGGTGGAGAGCTCACTTCCAGAGGAGCAAAGACAAGAAGACAAGGACATTTCCCGCAAGCAGGGGCTTTTAGCAGACAGGAGAGGACGCAGGCAGGATCGCTGGGCAGCCGTTATGGACTCTGTCTCCATTCAAACTCATTCTGTACTCATGCATTAAAGATTATTGTGAGTGGCATTTAAAAGTTCTGTTTGAGGCAGTTTAATTGAAGAAGAGTGGGTTAAAGGAGTGCCCGCTAAAGAATAAGGATTGAAGGAACGGGTGCGTTCACTTGTAATCAGTTTCCCAAGCCTTCTTGTGTTTGTTCATGTGGAAGCTGTGTTTCCTCGGGCTCTGGAAGCTTGTGGAAGACTGTGTGACCTAAAGGGACGTGAACCTGCACGGACACAGATGTGTGAAGGCTGTGGGCACATTGGGGTGGCAGATCCACTCAGTACATATTTACTGAATTGCTTCCGATCGCCTGGAGGGAAAACTTTCAAAGTGATGATAAAAAAAAAAAAAACCTTGCATACATCTGGTTAAATTCCCTCTTCTAGCGTATAGGTGCTCACTGTAGACTCAGGGGTGATGAGACCTTAACCGCTGCTTTTCACCTTCTGAGTGCTGTTTGCTGTGTGTACGTGGACGTGGCAGCTCCCAGCTATGACAGGCCTCGTCCTACCGCGCTCCGCTTGCCCCAGCTGAGCAGTGGCTTTTGTGTTTCTCCTGAAGGTGGGGTGGAGGGGTGCAGGGTGGTAGACACTTTGTTTGATTTGGTTTTATTTTATCTTTTTTAGAGAGAGGGACAGTGAGTGAGAGAGAGAATCAATTTTATTTAGTTTTTCATCTGATTTTGGTTGCTCCAACACTTCATTGTGTGTGTGGTGCTGGGGTTCAAACCCAGGTCCTCACACATGCCAGGCAAGCGCTGTACCTCTTGAGCCACACTGCAGCCCGACATTTAGTCCTTTAACGTGTGCAGTAACCAAACGTGTCTGAAGAGGCACAAGAGGCAAAGGAGAAATCACCTAGAATCAACAGAACGAGCAGTCACTTTTCGATCATCTCCTCCCGACGCAGATGGGAGTGAATGTGAAGTCTTCATCATATGCACTGCCAGGTGTAAACAGCAGAGAAAATCAGCCTCAGGTTTTTCCCCAGCAAGCATACCGCAGAGCGTGAAACTGGGGACTGCCGACGGGGATTGTGAATCGGAGCTGCTGACGCAACGCACAAAATTCTTTATCAAAATGAAAACCTGGATGGGAAAGTAAACTGTTCAAGCAAGCCTCTGCAATACTGCACCTTTAGTCATCCAAATAATAACAGAAAAGTCAGCTTGTACTTCTTTAGTTAGACTTACATGCTGAATTGTACATCCAAGCATGCAATGGTGTGTGGTTAATTTTCATGAACTTCTTCACATCCAAGGTGAACAACTTAATAAAGACAACCTGGAGATGAACTGCCACCCTGGCCAGCAGCTAGGAAAGAGGACAGAGCCCTTGGGTGGAGCCTGGGATGGAGGCAGAAAGGAGGTGCAGACAGGGAGCAAGTTCCGTGAGAGAGCCCTGGGGCACCGCCGCGCCCTGGGGGTCTGGATGTACTCCCGGAACCCCTCAGCCCTCTAGCAGGTCCTTGCAGTTTCTCTGGCCCCTCCGGAGTCCTGGGGAATTTATTTTCAGAATCTGACTCTGATCAGAATGCAGATTTTGCACCCTAAGAAAACACTTGCAGTCCGTCCTGGCCCCAGTAAGTTTCACGCCACTTCTCAAATTTGACACGACAGGCCACCCGGTCCTCTCAGACATCCAGGACTGTGGCAGCACCTAGGGGGTGGGGGCTGGCTTGATCCTTAATGTGGACTCATGAGCCCCACAGCTGAGGAACTCACAGGGACATCTGAAGAACAGAGATGCAGGACCAAAGTCGTAGTCTTCTAACTATACCTTTATTAAAAATCCATCAGTGTTACATTTATTACTCAGGAAACATGCTTCATATTTGGTTTAAATCCATCTTCAAATCTTCATCAGCAGATTAGCTCCTCAAAGATATTGCATTTTACAAATTCCTAGAGATTAAGGGGGCAAGCAGGCTGGAGAAAGAAGTGTGCTATAACTTGACCCTTGCTCTCATAGAAGACCAATTTTCAAAGGGATCCTTTAAGCTAAGTATCATTAGACATGGGCTTAATATCAGGACCCAAATTGCTAGTCAAACTTTCATGGTTTGAAAGAGTTGGTGCCACTTTGTGACGTGAATAGCCCTATTTGTGGAAACGATCTTCTGTGTGCTTTAAAAGCTGTCTTATTGTATTGATTGTTCTCTATATTCTTTTGAGGCAGGTGATCAAGGTCAGCTGTCAATTAAACTTAGTGATGGAGGCAAGGGTAGGAGAAGATTGAAATCTACCACGCAGAAATTCCATTTAGTTATTAATTTTTTTGAGAGGTACTGGGGATTGAACCCAGTGGTGCTTAACTACTGAGCCACATTCCCAGCCCTTTTTAAATTTTTTTATTTTGTGACAGGGTCTTGCTGAGTTGCTTGGGGGGCCTCACAAAGTTGCTGAGACTGTGTTTGAACTTGCCATCCTCTTTCCTCAGCCTCCCAAGATGCTGGGATTCCATGGCATCCAGCTCTTAGTTATAATTTTTAATAGAGCACCAAGGTGAGGTGTGGATGTGAAGGTGGACTCTTCCCACATCCAGATGTGTGATTTTGACCTTCCATTTCCACTTGTGGAAAGCGGGGCTAATGATAGGCCATGGGGACGGGGAGAAGCGTGCTGAGGGCACTTGGCACACATCCAGTCTGCAGTGCGCACGTTGTGTGTGCAGTAGGCACTCTGCCTCACACCGCTCTGGCTCACTCTCATCGGCACGCTGAGCACTTAGGAGCCGAGGGACCTGAACCATCCACAGAAATTAGATGCTGATGAAGAACCAAGGAATTCAGATCGCACGATCCTGTAAAGTCCCCACTCTGAAACCCACGGAGACACAGTGCTTGAGAACCTCCCTCATCTAGCTCCACATTCCTCCGGTAGCTCGGGGACTGGACCATAGTGAGGGTCTGGCCAGCGGGTGTCAGGTCAGTGGTGTGTTGAACACTTGACCTTGGTGTTTCCTATGGAGGGTGAATGTTAGGGGTTGATCTGTGTCTCCCCAAAACTTGAAGACTGAATATCTGAGCCCTGGTGCCTCGCGAATGAGCTTCTTTGAAAAGCAGATTGTTGTCAGATATAATTATCTACAGTAAGGTCAACTGGAGGGGGGTGGGCCTCCCACCCAACGTAACTGTCATCTTTCTGAGAGGCCACGTGGAAATCCAGGATCCAGAGCCGGAGACTTCTGCTGCCCATCCCTTGCCACAGTCTCTGGTGCTTTGAGTAGAAACACAAAATTAGGAAATAAGGACTTACTGACTCAGCAACATGTTATTTCTTTTTTATTTTTTTAAAGTGAGAGAGGGACAGCAAGCAAGAAAGAGAGAATCAATTATGATTTTTATTTTGTTTTTCATGTGGCTTCTGTTGCTCCAACATTTTATTGTGTACGTGGTGCTGGGGTTTGAACCTGTGTCCTCACGCATGCCAGGCAAGCGCTATAACTGCTGAGCCACTGCTCCAGCCCAGGGATGTGTCCATTTTGAGAATTTGAAGGGCTCTTTGAGATGTGCTGTCCCATTCCCTTACCATGCAGGAAAGGCATTGAGTTGCAGAGATCTCTGTAACAGCTATAATGTGATATTTGAAAGAGACAGGCTCCATTCCTGGGCCTCTTCTCTTGGTTACTTGCTGTGACTTTGATGACTTTGAGGGACAGGACCTAACACCAAGTCAAGGGAGACAACATTCAGATGTAGCCAGGATCACTCTTTCGGGGAATCAAAGAAGGCTTGAAGAGGAAGTAGTGTGTGTGTGGTTTCTGTCTCCGTTTCGCCTTGATTTGGGGGCAGAATCCCTCTGCAGGTGGAGAGAGAAGGACTTCTCTGTTGGAGGTGGAGACGGGTGGAGGGGTGAGCAAAGGGAGTGTTTGGGAAGCCAGGACTGGCTGCGTTGATGGACAGTGTTCCTCAAGAAGGCTGGGAGTAGTGAAGGGTGGTGGAGGCTGCACAGCCAGGGCTCAGCGCTTGGGAAGGGCACTTTGCTGGACAGGAGATTTGTTTCACCTTTGGGCTCGGGGTCCCATCTGTCAGGATTCATTGCATTTCTCCCAGCACAGGTCCTTGCCAATGGGTGATTCGTATCTGATTGTAACAGTGTTGGGTACCCTTGTCTTCTTTTGCTATTTTTGATTCCTTAAAGCTGATCAAATGAATGTGTTTGTGTTGGTGCAAGCAGGAGAGACACCTCCAAGCAAAGCCCCCAGATACTGCACTTTTGTTTGAAAAGGGTCAGTCTATTCTAGGTGACCTCAAGTTTTTCTGGGCAGAATACTGGGAAAACCGTGAGAAATAATTTCCGTCATTCCCAAGAGGTAGAAGTGGTTTTTGAAGGGGATTATATCTATTCATCCTTTCAGATTCCTAAGAGGAAAAGTATTAAATGAAGTTTTATATTGTGCAAGTACTCACTAATAGCCATTTTTATTACACATGCATGAAAAATCCTTGCAAGGTCAACACACAAATTTTATTTTTAGTTTAAGCCTCTTAGATCATGCAGCGATTTCTGCAGAATGATGACAAGTTACTTTTCCACACACACATTTATATATATATATATATATATATATATATATATATATATATATATATTTAGGTTATCACAAGGCCAAAGTGCCAATAACTGTAAGATCCTTACATTGCTGTGTGAGGAGATGGCTATTTTTTAACTCAAGGTTAAATAAAATTCAAGTAATAGCAATAGCACTTCATAAATAATGTCTCTTCCTTCCCACCTGAAATTGTTAAAGATTTATTTCCATTTTTTTTCAGGCTACTATCTTAATTATTATCATTATGGTCTTGGGAATCCCAAACCTTTATTTTTGCTGGGATTGGATGGTTTGTATCCTTAGATTTGTATGCTGAAGTCTTAACCCTTCAAAGGGGTGGCATTAGGAGGTGAGGCCTTGGGGGTGGCTAGGTTATGGGAGCAGACACCTCATGAATGGGATGTGTGCCCTGATAAGAGCGATCCCTCCCCCACCCCTCATCTCTGCCTTCTGCCAGGTAAGGACCTAGGGGAAGCACAGAGCAGGCCCTCACCAGACACCACAGCTGCTGCATATGATTTTGGATTTCCAGTCTCTCGAACTGTGAGGGATTGCTGTCATTCGCTAGCATCCAGTTTATGGCATTTTGTTGTATAGACTCAGACAATTTTTTTTCAAAAAAATAAATGGGTCAACTTAAGCCCAAAATCCCCATCTTCATCAGTAGCTGCATTTAAAAAGGTCAGGCACGGTCTCAATGCCATACATTTTTCTAGACACCATCTCCGCTGCACACTGCACACTGGAACTTTGTTTTTTTAAGATACACTTTACTACTCTGTAGAAATATGCAGCTCAAATTCTTGCATCGAACTCAAATTAAAATAGTTCACAAATAACTGAGAGTAAATCGCATCCCCAATGTTTGTCTCCAAGTTACAGATGTTTTCTTTCTTCATTTTTTTCTTTGCCTTAAATGCATTAGAAGCCTTTTAAACTTTATAATCAGAGTTAAATAAATAAATGTTTCCATTGGGAAAATCATGGACTTTCACCAGCTGCAGCCTTCACTGCATTGGTAAATTTATGTTTATTCTGTAGTAAATGGTGATGCCTGGCCCTGGCTTGAATTCTCTGCCAGAACTTAATCTGTTCAGTTGGGAAGTCCAGGCTGCCCTCCTCCTGTCCTTGGTGAGCCTGCACTCTGGGCGAGCACCAAGCTGACAGCCCTCCTGGTGAGTTATGACTCGGTGCTCAAGCTGGGAATATCCCCTTTATTATCGAGAAAGCAATATCCCAATTGGGGCCACTTTATCTTTCTGCAGTGGGATATTTAATTTTACTGTGCCCAGAAATATTTGTCAAAGAAACAAAAAAAATGTTGTTTCAAAGAACTTAGTTTCTTTCCTCTAGTTTCCTAAAGTAATCAGTGAACAATATTTCGGTTCCTTTGGTATTTTAACATGTCACGCAAATGTTAGTGGAAGTCCAGGTTGTGCCTGGGTCAGTGGGTCCTGTTTGAGCTCAAGTGCAGGGTCCCTCTGTGCTCTGGCTCAGGTAGACTGTAACCAGGAACCTGTACGTCAGGTGGGTGGTGGGCAAAGACTCAAACACCACCGAGCTTGCTGCTTTATGCGAGAAAAGAGAAGGAAGCTTCTGTGCATCTGCTGTGAGTAAGCACAGTGCTCTCCGCGTTGCACAGTTCACTTACACTCACGCACACACATGCACACACACATGCACATGCTCACACACACATTCACCCACACACATGCACACATATGTACATGATCACCCATGCATGCACACTCACCCACACACATGCACACACATGCACATGATCACCCATGCATGCACACTCACCCACACACATGCACACACATGCACATGATCACCCATGCATGCACACTCACCCACACACATGCACACACATGCACATGATCACCCATGCATGCACACTCACCCACACATGCACACACTCACACATACATACATAGTCACACACACCTGCACATGCTCACACACATGCACACACTCACCCACACACACACACACCCACACATGCACACACTCAGACACACCTGCACACATACACATAAATGCACACACAGCATCATCCCCATTTAAAGACAGATGTTCAAAGACATTCAATAATTTTTCATAAAACCAAAAGTTTTATTTTCATTAAAATTTTTACTTTCTTTTAAAATTTTTCTTCACTTTTCCCTTCACTTTATTTTATTTATTCATTTATTTATTTTTGGTGTCAGGAATTAAACCCAGGAGCGCTAAGCCACAATCTTAGCCCTCCCCCCCTTTTTTTTTAAAGAAGGAGGGGACAGTGAAAGGGAGACAGAAAAAGAGAATCAATTTTTATTTAGTTTTTCATGTGACTTTCATTCCTTGGACACTTTGTTGTGTATGTGGTGCTGGGGTTTGAACTTGTGAACTTGTGCATGCCAGACAAGCACTGTAACTGCTGAGCCACCGCTCCAGCCCCCCCTTTTTTATTTAGAGACAGGGGCTCACTAAGTTGCTTAGGGCCTCATAAGTTGCTGAGGCTGGCTTTGAACTCACGATCCTCCTGCCTCAGACTCCAGAATTGCTGGGATTACAGGCGTATGCCACCATGCCCAGCATCCCTTCATTTATTTTTTTAATTGCAGAAAAAAATTTAAAAACATTCTTCTGGTAAAAAACTGAAATATTAAAAAAAAAACCCTGAAATATTACGTTTAAAGCTAATGTCTCAGCTGGGCACGGTGGAGCACGCCTGTAATCTCAGTGACCCAGGAGGCTGAGGCAGGACAATCACAAGCTCAAGGCCAGCCTCAGTAACTTAGAGAGACTCTGTCTCAAAATAACATGTGAAAAGGACTGGGGATGTGGCTCAGTGGTTAAGTGCCCTTGGGTTCAACCCTGCTCCCCCAAAAAGCTAAGGCTAACATCCCTCTAACAACGCCCTCTGGTCCTGATCTTCTTTCTGTTGCTGACCTGACCAGATGTGTGCATGTGACAAGAGTTTAGGCTTTTTCGGATCTTTCCTCTACGCTTTAAGGGTTCAGACCCTTCAGGTGCCTCGCCTGCATCTGTGCCCGTGACAGTGCGCAGGAGGGTTTGTGCTTGGACTGTCACCTGTTCACTAAGCTTGTGTTTGAGGACATCTAGGTCCTTCACCTTCCTTGTGCTAGTGACTACCTCTCATGCTGGCTTTCTGTCCCCTGTTGGGGAGAACTTGTGGTAGTGACTGCAGTGAAGACCAGGAGGGAATCCTCCAGGCCTATTCATGTGACAGCACCGGCCTCAGACACTCGGGGCTGTGCTGGGGTCCTGTCCCTTCTGCCCAGCCGCGGGAAGTACAGTGTTATCTCCCAGTCTTCCGTCGGTCTCTCCTGGCTGCGTGGGCCGCCTGTCCAACGTCTGTTTGTTTTTACTTTTATTGATTTCTTTTTATTTTGTCCAGTTTCCTTTAGGGGCTTTATCTTACTGCAGATTGCTGGGTTTTTTATATATTGCAAATAATTTTCTTAGTCCTCAGCTTGTGTTTCAACATCTTAATGAGTTCTTGAAATGCTCAGTATTTTTAACTTTGATGTGTTCTCCTCCTCAAGATTCTACATTTTTAAAATTACCTATTCTTTAAGAAGGACTTACCACTCCAAGGTCGTAAGACAGCCTTCTCTGTTTTCTCTTAGTAATTTGAGAGTCTACTTTTGTGCATTGTACGGTTACACAATGGCGTGAAGTACTTATTGAAATCCTTGGTCCCTTGAGGCTACCAAGTGGGAAGGTGAGCAGTGCACAGATCCCTATAGAGAGCAAAGTTAGCACTTTTTACAGTCGAGTTCAAGCACAGCCTGGTGCATGGTGGGAGGGTCCTCGTTTGACCCTTGGTGCCAGGAAGGATAAACCATTTTGATGTCCTTTGCGAGAGGGCTGTGGGAGGAGCAGCGCCCACTAGACAGCAGGTTTAGAAGCACAGCCTTTTGTTGGAAAGGCTGTGAGAGTGAAAGACACAGCTCTACGGAAAATACTAGTGTGCGTCAAGGTGGAGACCAGGCCAGGTGCCTGCTGAACCTGCTGCCTCCTTGTTGGTGCTGGCGGCCTGGGGCCAGAGGTTGGATCTGCAAATGTCACAACAGTGCCCTCTTTGCCTGTGAGGATCTGAGTTCTGGATGATCCCAGTAGTTATCTGTGACTTCACTTGTAGAGGGAGACCAAAGCCATGGGACTGCCCATGTGGCCCTTCATGCAAATGATGCTGGGTCCCACCTGGAGGTCCCTGTGATCAAGGGAGCCTCAGGTGAACCCTGGACCCCTGAGGAGCCACTGATGACAGCAGCAGCCAAGCAGCCATGGGGCACAGGCACCGGGCATCTCTACCCATCAGCCTCGCCTCACAGGAAGAGGCTAGTGCAGGAATTTACGCTGCCAGAAGAGACATCTGCAACAGAGCAGGAAGACAGGGTGTAGGACACAGCCCAGACCCTCGCCTTCGCTCCCACCCACTCCTTGCTGGAGTCAGAGGTCCTGCACTGGGGAAGGAGGCACCCAGGCAGACTCCGGCAGCCTGGCCTCCGACACAGCTCTCCTTGGTGGTGTCTCCACCGATTCTCAAGTGTGACATTTGCTGTAGTTTGTATCCATTTTCAGACAGAGGACTCTCCTTCCCCATTCTCATTTGTGTGTGTGTTTACATAGGAACTAAGATCAGTGGCTAGTATTATTATTTGAAGAATGGGGGAGGGGTTCTATTTTGTTTATCTGCTAATATAGAGAATTAAAATGGTAGATATTCAAATACTGAATCATCCCTGAAGCCTTTTAAAATCTGACAGCGATGATTGGATTCTCTTTACTAGTGTATTAACGTATTATTTAGGAGTTTTGTAGTCAAGTTCAAAAGTGAATTGAACTATGGTTTTCCCATAGTGTTAGTGTCCGTTTTGCTATTAGGATAAGGAAGGTCATGGGACTAGTAGTTTAGATTAAATGCATTTTCTAAATTCTAGATTTCCTTACATAAAAGGGGGATTTTCTGCTTGCTGGTCTTGGTCTTTCTTGGGTCTGGTGACTTTGTAGGTAAATCACCCATTAGACTAATTTTACGGTTGCTTTATTGGGTTTCCTAACACTTCCTGGACCACTTTTGAAAATTTACATTTCCCTGGAAAAAAGTATTCAGCTCCTGTAGGCGAGCAGTCCAAGCTCAGTGTGCCAGGCCGCCAGGGTATGGGGACCTCAACTGTTCAACGCCTTCGACTCACGTCCCTTCTTGCACTGTTGCTGAGCTGTGTTCTCACGGTTTTCTTGCTTGCAGTAGCCCTAAATCTGTCTTCCACTAGTTTCTTCCAATGCCACCATATGTTTTGCTCACCCCTACGCATCGTTTGTGTTTGATTGCTGTTATTCACCCTGATTGTGTTCTTCACCTTTCCCCCTTGTGCTTCCTCATTACAAGTTGCGGTCATTTGCTTTGATCCCATGGAGGCTGTCTCGCTGGCCAGTTAACAGCCTTTGATTCTGCCCTGAGGTCTGCCCCGTGGTGTCCTTCCTGCTGGTGTGCCCTGAGCACCTGGCTGTCTTCTCTGTGCAGCGTGTTCCGTCCATGCAACATGAATCCGGGTTTTTGTGTTAGGGTTAACACACCTTCCGCTCGCTGAGCTCAATCACACCCCAGGGGCTGTGGAGATCCATGCTGCTTCCCCCCTTTTGCTTTTTTTTTTTTTTTAAGAGAGAGAGAGACAGAGAGAGAGAGAAAGAGAATCAACTTTATTTAGTTTTTCATGTGGCTTTCATTGCTACAACAAATTACTCCAACACTTTGTTGTGTACATGGTGCTGGGGTTCGAACCTGCATGCTCACGCATGCCAGGCAAGCACTATAACCGCTGAGCCACCACTCCAGCCCCTACCCTAAGAATTTTAACGTACACGTCTAAGCATTTTCTCCGACAGCATCTACAGCTGATCAGTGGAGCCCCCAGCTTTAAAATCTTTTGTGCTCTTTTCCTCTACCTGCTCCACAGCTGCTGCCTCCCACTCGCCAAGTCAGCACTTCTAGAATCAAGAGGTCTGGACTCATATATCAAAAGGGTTTTAAATTTTACACCAGTTAAATGTATAAATGTACTTGATTTTTGTTATTAATTATATCATTGTATTTGCATACTATTTTTCTTTGTGCTGGACTCTATTTCTGGTTTTTTATAGAGAGATGTGGGTGACAGAGGTGTGAAGTCATGTCTTCATCTGCTGAGGCCTGAGGGACTGCTTGCTGGGGTAAGCATTGTCCTCTGCGGCTGTTGGCTCTGAGATTCTGCCCCTCTGTTCTGTGCAGTGTACCTGGAGAGAGGATTTGTGCAGACCTGATGCTTGTTTCTTTCCAAACCCCGTATTCTCTGCCTCTCTCAGTATGATAATGATGGTTAGGTAAGGCGGATGAGCAGACAAGGAAAGCCACGGGTATGTGAGAGCAGGAAGTTTTGCTGCCCAAGGCTGGAGCCAGAATGGCGTTTAAGAAGCAGCTTGGATGGCTGGAGGGTGGCTCAGCAGTTTCAGTGCTTGCCTGGCATGCACGAGGACATGGGCTTCAATCCCAGCACCAATCAAGTGCAGACGCCTCCTCAGTGTGTAACCTCAAGTCTACTGTCCGTACCCCAACAGGGGATCGCTGGGGTGCAGAGTGGTTCTGCCCCAGTGTGCCAGGAACCTCCCCTGATGACTGCCCTACTTGTGTTCCCACCTTGACACTGCAGGACAGCAGCCCTCCCCCCGTCCTGACCAGCGTTAATTTTTGTCTCTTTGGTAGCAGCCGTTCTGACTGGGCGAGTGATATCTCCTTGCAGTTTGACATGAGGTCGAGCATTTTCTCATAAACCTGCTGATGATTTGCTAGTATTCTGAGAAATGTCCTTTTATGTCTAATGCCCCTTTAAAAAATAAGGTCAGGTTATTTACTTTTCGATGTTGGGTGAATTCCTCCTGTATTCTGGACATTAACCCTGTGCCTGAGGTGTACTCTGCATATGTATTTCTGCCACACAGTAGGTTGTCCCTTCCCTCTTGATCCCTTTGATGTGTGAAGCATGCAGCTTGATACGATCTTGCTTTCGGTTCCATTACCTGTACTGTTGGGTCCTATCCAGACATCCTTGCTCACACCCATGTTGCCGGACACTTCCCCTGCATTTTCTTCTAGTTTTATCATTCCGAATCTTGGTCCATGATGTTAAGCCTTAATCTTTAATCCACAAGGAGTTGATTGCCTGTGGGTGAGACCCAGGGTCTCAGTTCTCGCTTCTGCAGGTGAACATGTGATTTCCCGGGTACTGCTTCCTGAGGACACCACGTCTTTCGCTCCGTTGCGAGCTCAGCTGTGCATGTGTGTGGGTGACTTGTTGATCTCTCTGTCTCCACACCACACAGGGTGGCTCTGATTACTTTGCCTTTTCAGATGTTTTGAAGTCAGGTGGAATAACATCTTCTGCTTTGTTCTTTTTGCTGAACGCTTTGGCTGTTCAGGGTCTTTCGTGGTCCCGCACAAACTTTCGGATTTTTTCCCTGTTTTTGTGAAGAAAGTCATTGGTATTCTGATAGAGTCCACGTTAAATCTCTAGATCCCTCTGGGCATTTTAATAATGTTAATTCTTCCAATCCACGAACATGGGCTGTCTTCGCATGTTTGTTTCTTACTTTCATCAGCGTTTTCTGGTTTTCATCGTAGAGTTCTGGCATCTCCTTGGCTCTCTGGTTGCTCGGTTTGCTTTAGGCTAGTGTGTTATTGGTGTATGGACATGATATTGATTTTTGTACACTGATCTTGTCTCTGACAGCGTTAACAGGCTTTGGGTGCTGTCTTCAGGTTTTTCTCTGCTCACAGGTACTCTGATTTCCTCCTTTCCCATCTGAACGCCCTTATCTGCTTCCCATCTGCTTGCTCTGGCCCGTGGTGGTGCTAGGAGGGGAGGGTAGCTGTCCTCCCTTGTTCCACATTTTAAGGGTTTCCACCTTTTCCCACCCAGGGGAAGGCTGGCTGTGGGTTTGTCATGTGCGGCTTGAGTTCCGTTGATTCCTGTATATTTACTGAATATACAGAATTTTGACCATGGAGGAACGTTGAGTTTCATGGACACTTGTTATACATCTACTGCAAAGATCAGATGGTGCTTTCCTTCATTCTGCTGATGTGGCTTGCGTATGTAGACTCATCCTGGCATCCCGGGAGCAAATCCTGCTTGATCATTGAGCTTACCAGCTTCTTGGTGTGCTGTTGGGATTCAGTGTTTTCATCTATGCTCATCATATGTATGAGTCTGCAATTTCCTTTTTGTTGTTGTTGAGTTGCTTTCTGGTTTTGGAATAAAGGTAATGCTGGACTCATGACACGAGTTTGGAAGGATTTGTTCCCTTTCAGTTTATTGGAGTGGTTTGAGAAGAGTTGGCTTTGTCTTTTCTTCATGAGCTTGGTGAACTTCGACAGTGCAGCTGCCCATCTGACTTCACTTTCCTTGGGGACATTTCGATACCAATTCAGTTTCATGGCAATGTCAGGTTGTTTGCTGGAAGTCTTCTCTCCTCTCCTTTGCACAGCTGGCTGGCCTGTGGCACCCATGCCTACCCAAGTCCAGCCTGACATCTGGACAGAACATGGCCCCATCCACTAGAGAGCCCTCCACACAGCTGCCAGTCCCCAGTGCCCATGGACACCTGTGCCCAGCACAACAGTCAGCCGGGTGGCAGCCCAAACCCCTACGAAACCACGCTGTGCCACTGTAGTTACAAATGTATGATATATACACATATCACAGACAGCTGCAGACCTCACCAATGAGGATGCCTTCCCTGGATGTGTTGGATTCCAGGACTTGCTCCATTTATTTGTCTTGAATATGAATAAGTCTGGCCGGTGACTCTTCTGTGTCCATCAGGTTCAACACGTTCCTTGGCTCAAGGTAGCGGACTCCCTGTGCGTAAGCATGGCAAATGCTGGTGGACTGAGGTTATTGTTAGAATGTGTGCACCTATTTTGGACCCATGCTGTACCTGGACTTTGTAAGCTGGGCAGTGTCCTTCACTGCGCAGAATATGAAGCGGAGTCTGAGAGGGACTCCTCTTTCCCATGATCTCTACTGGTATGGCTCAGATCTGTGGTGCTGACCTCCTGCTGTCTCCAGAGTCCATGGCGTGTCCACAGCACTCGGCCGCTCAGCAGAGACAGGATGCTCTTCGAAGACAAAGGGATCCTCATGCTGGGCAGGACTGTTCTCACAGAGGTGTCGCTTCCTAAACGACTTGCGTGGTTAACCTGTAAAACTGAGCACAGATTCTGGTGTGGCCGCTGTGAATTTTTATAATGTGATTTTGTTTCTTTCTGGTCTGAGGCTTCTCATGGCTGGATTTTCTAGAGACTCTGGAACTCAGGACTTGGGGGCTCAGCATGTTGATGCCCATTTCTTCTCCATAGCTGCATGGCTGCCTTTGATACAGAGAGTTCTGTGGCTGAATCCTGCACAGTGCAAAGGTGGTCTAGGGGTAGCCCATGGGGGAATGTGGGACTCAGTGGAGAGGAGCCCTGATGTGTCTGCTCATGGGGTCTTCTCAGGGAACACACCTGTCCTTCACGCGAGCCTTCCGCTTGGCTTCTCCTTGTGTTCACAGGATTTAAAGTGCTTGCTGGGAAACTGCGTCAGCCACTCAGCATCACACACGGTTTCTTCGCTCAGTTGTACACATGATGTATTTAGTGCACTTCATAAGTTAGGGTTGGATAAGAGCGCAAAATCTACAAACCCGTTTCGGCAACAGAAAACTCTGTCACTGTGTTAAAATTACCCAATATTAACAGACTGTCACCTAAGGACAAAGACTTTAAAGCCCTAGAAGCTGATGTTAATGCATATTATCTGGAACTCATTTAAAGGCCAAGCAAAAAACATCATATTCTCCATTCAGATGTAAAATACGTCACAACCATGTTTAGTTATCCTCAGAAACAACAGGGAGATTCTAAAACCAGTGGTCTGTAAATAGTGTTAGTGTGTTGTGATTTCACATTCAGTGCCTGGGGAGAGGAGGTGGGCATCCAGCCTCAGTGGTGGAACCCTGCCTGGAACTCCAAGCTGTGACTGCAAGAAGGAACGCAGGTGTGGAGCTGGCCTTGGAGCCTACGCAGGAACCGACATCCGTGTGTAAGTGTCCCACTTATGAAGAAGCCAGGACATCAGCAGAAAATGTTATTTTAAACAGCATTTTCAAAGAAAAATGGTTCCCGTCTCTGTGCCAATCACTAGTCAGATAGATCATCACTACATGCGGTTCCAGGGTCTCCAGAGAACGGTGGTGAGCGCTGTGTCCTCCTAGCTCCTAGGATGATGGTCAGCATGGTGCCCTTTGGCTGCAGGGCAGAGAACGGTGGTGAGCGCTGAGTCCTCCTAGCTCCTAGGATGAAGGGCAGTTCAGCTCCCAAGCCGCTATTTTGTTTTAATGAGGGAACAGGGAGATGGCGGTGGCACTGACTGAGAGGCTCTGTCTAGTGTAAGAACAATGGTATTGACTGTTGGTAATTACAGATGGTTTTTTTTATTTCTGTGGATTAAAAGATTTGTGTGAGCTGGACTGTAGTCACGAGTAGGCCAGGATCTGGGATGGCGGGGGTCTTGTTTTACAGCCCCTCCCTGCAGAAGAGACAGCATGGGGGAATCACGCCTTCTCCTAGACCACAGTGCCAAGGCTGACTGGAGAAATGAGTTTATTGTTTTTACTGTTTATTGTTTATCGTGAGGAAAGCAAAGTGCTTGGCTAATCAAATTTTTGGCCTGACCTAGAGGACTAGCAGCAGGCGAGCTGGGATGGCAGCGGAGAGAGAGGAGGAGGCAACAGAGGCCTTCCCTGTCCCAGAGCCCCAGCCAAGCCTGGCGCTGCCCAGCAGGGGTGACCGGAAGCCATCAGGGACACTGGGCCCAGCGGCCTGGGCTTGGCTCAGCTCTGTTGAGTCGTGGGTGTGGGGAGTAGGCTAATATGATCAGCAACCTGTCTCAAATTCATTTTCTTTTTGCGTAAAACACGCTTTGCAGGTGATGGGTTCAGGTCATCTATCCCACCAAGTACTACAACTTGTCATTGGAGGATTCCGCAGAAGCAGGAAGATCACTCCATCAAACCCAGAGGTTTTCATTTCTCTAGATCTGTAATTCCTTAGGGAAGGGTCTGTTCCATGTCACATAAAAGCTATTAAATAAGTGTCTGCTTTGCTCTTGTGAAGGGGTGTTTGGTAAGAAGGGTCCCAGCCATGACCTTAGAGATGGGTGAGGAAGGGGCACTGCTCCACTCCCCGCAGCTTCTGGTGACCACAGAGGCTTTCTTATTGCTCTGGAGCCTGTAGATCCCACCTCGGGAGGCTGACAGACACCAGAGAAGGAACGAGCTTACAGTTAGTGTGCTTTCTGTCACAGTGACAAAATATCAAGTTGAATGACTGAAAAGCAGGAAGGATTTATTTCCTTTCTGTCTGTGGTTGATTGGCTCCCTTGTCCTTGGGCCTGTGGGGAACAGAGCGCCCTGGCCCGAGGGTGCAGTGGAGCAAGGCTGTCCCCTCATGGTGGCCAGCAAGCACAGAGAGAGGGGAAGAACTAGGGTCCCAATGTCCCCCCTTAGCAGCACACCTGTGACCCAACTTACTTCCACTAGGCCCCACCTCTTAAGATCCCACCTACCCGTGGTGCCACAGGCTGGGGACCAAGCCATCAACACGAGGTTTAGCATCATTTCAGAAGCAACCCTACCACTTCCCAAGGTAGCTCTCCCTGCTCTCCGCAGTGGCTGTGCCAGGGAGTAAGGTCCACATGTCCCCTTGTTACTTCTGTTGCACACAATCACTTGTATTGACTTGGGCTCCCTGGTTACGTGGGACTAGGGGGCCCCCTGGTTATTGATCATTTCTCTGGTTTATAAGGGAAAGAGGAGTTCAGTCCTGCCATGCTATTTGTCTCAGCTGAAACCTGAGCATAATATCTGAAGAATTTTTTTTAGAGCTTTATGATCAGAAGTTGGCTTAATTGGAAATATTCAGGATATGTGTATCTCCCTCTCTCTCTCTCTCTCTCTCTCTATATATATATATATATATATATATAATATATATATATAAATCTATATTTTTTTTTAGAGAGAGAAGCAATCTTTATTTAGTTTTTCATGTGAATTTCATTCCTCAGACACTTCATTGTGTATGTGGTGCTGGGGTTTGAACTTGTGTCCTCTTGCTTGCCAGGCAAGTGCTGTAACCGCTGATCCACCACTCCAGCCCTGGTATGTATATATTTGAAGGCAGCCCTGTTGTTTCAATTCGATCTGATAGGGGACATGTTCCGAGTCGTGTGAGCATGAGGTTAAGGGGGTGATTATAACACTGGGCCCACTGCTGATCCCCACGGGCTTTCACTTTTGAGAAGTGATTTACCGCAGCCCTGTGTGGCTTAAGCGGACAGCATATGCTATTTCCTTAGCAAACTACCTGCGATCTGCTGGAGAATGCAGGTAGATAGAGACTTTAGTGATCCTTTCACAGACCAGTCCCAGGACTCAGGGAGATAAGGATGATTCTCCCAATCAGAAAGTCTGTAAGACAGGTTCCAATTAGAACTGGTCAACACAGGCCCAAGTGACCTACAGCTGTCATGACAGTGGGCACCTGAGAGTCTGATGTCATCCTGCTGTCAGTCAACAGTCAGGAGGTGGACCTGGGCGATACTCTGGAAATTTCCCAGGGACACCCAATAAAACTGGAGTGCAGGAAGAGCAGGGTCCTTCCCCTCTCTGTGAGGACCCACTCTCTCCCCTGAGATTGTTCCCTTTCCCCTTTCCTGTTCCTTCTAATAAACTTGTGCCTGTTACTCTAAGCAACATATCTGGAATCTGACTTGACTGCAAGAATTCGGGGTGTGGGGGGACTTCATGTTGCCTCAGTTTCCCAGAAGACCCCAGTCAGTAATAGCTCCTCCTTCTCTTATGGGAAACACTTCTTGACCCTGCCTGCCATGTGCTTCACCCCTTCCTTCCTGTTGGAACTTTAGTTGGGCTGCTGGAACTTTAATAATGGACAGGAGGAGGATGGGCTTGTTCCTGGGGACCTCATGGAAAGGCAACCTCCGTTTCCTGCTGGGCACTCCTCTTCATCGTCCCCCATCTGTGTGGCCACTGGCTTATCCTTCAACTCCTCAGTGTGACGTAACTCACTTTCGTTTCAACAGCCTGTAGTGCTTTTCTGGATAGAAGGTTCTGCGGTCCTTCTTTGGCCCTGGTGTGAGTGTGATTAGGTCCGAGGAAGTGGAGGAAATCTGATGCCACATCTTTTAGGGTTTCGAGAATGTCCTTCCATGGTGCCATTGCTGTTGGGGACTCCATGCTGAGGACAGGTGGTTCCAGAGTGGGAGTCTGACACTCCTAACCTGGGCTTCATTATAAAGGATCCCTCTCCTTTCCCTTCTCACCCTCTCCCTTCCTTTCTTATTTTGAATTATACCAAATACCAAAAGCTTTATTCTTTTCTGCTCTGGAAGCTTGGTTTTGCATTTTTACCGCAACATCCCTCTGACTCTAAACTAAACATAAATCTGTTCTCTTTCCCTTTTTCTCTTCTGTCAAACTTATTCGGCACTTGGAAATCATCACTAACAATTCAGACACAGCCAAAAGATTTCAACAGTATGTGTGGCAAAACAATTAATTAATTTGGAATTACAAGTCAAGTCTTCCCTGAAATGAAAGAAACAAGGCCACATAAGCAGCCAGTTTGAAGCCAGTAACTAGGGCCTGCTTTAGGCATGTCAATGAAAACAAAAATCCTCCAAAGCCGACTTGACAGAGGAGAAATGTGCCTGGAGTCCCTTCTTTTGCGCAGGAGCCTGTAGTACCTTCCAGTGAAAGGAAGGCAGGTGCATGAGCATCCTTTAGTATCAACATTTTGATTTTACTTAATTTTTTACACACCGGATTTAAACTTTTGATACAAAGCAGACTTTTAATTTCCCGTTTTACAAAGATAATATTGAAATGCCACTCAAGCTTTTAACGTTTTAAGAAATGACTCATTGTACTACTACTGTCTTCTAGGCTTTAAAATCAAATTTCCGGGCAGTATTGTACATTTTGATTTGGCAAAGCATAGCCTTTTTATGTGTTGTAATGCAACTTATTCTGAACAGCTTTTTCTACCATGCTTTACTTGGTAGACCTTCAGAACACTCCATTTTACAGATGAAGAGAACACCGAATGCTTTAGAGAAATACACTGAGTGCTTGCGTCAACTCTAAGACAAGCCTCAGACAGAGATCCGTAAGATTGAAGTTTCTCTGCTTATGATGTCAGATTAATTCGTAACAGTTTCTCTCTGTTTATTGTTGCCTAATTAGTGAAGAAGCCCACTCAGACAGGTGAATGTTCTCCAGCTGGCGATTTTGCTCCCCAGGAACCGCACACTATCAAGAGGTGTTGTGTGCCACGCAAGGCCCCGTGGCCGGTAAGGTGAGGTTGGGCCAGAGTGGCAGCAGCAGGGGTCTCCCCCCCAGTGACCAGGAGCTGGGAGACCTTTGTGCCCAGGGACAGCAGACCATTGCCTGGGGGCCATTGCCCCTGAGCTGTGCCTGACCTGGTATTTGTGCTCTTCAGAGATGCTGTGCTGCCACCTACCCTGTGGATTGTGACCAGGTCCCAGTGGGCCTGTGCATCTGGCCTGTCTAGGCTTTTGCCCTGGTATAGGACTCTGGAAAACCCACCTGTTGCAGACCCCCTGAGGTACAGGGGAGAGCAGAGTGAATTCCAGCCTCATTAGACTAGTTCAGAATTCTCAGCGCAGACTTAGAAAGGACTTTCCAGAAATATTCACTATGTGTTTCAAGGTCACCCTTGAAGCTTGGTCCTTGTCCCCAATGCCAATCCAATGAGGACACTGCTTTGAGAAAAAGGAAAAAGAAGTTTTATTGCTTTGCCAGCAAAGGAGAAACACAGTGGACTCCTGTCCCAGAGGCTGTGATTCTGCCCACCAGGGGGAATTGGGGGTTTAAAAGGGCGATTCAAAGGCTGCATTCCACAGGTTCTCTGTGGGAGTTGTCATTCACTTGTTAATTTAGTAGCTGTTCATTTCGGAGATCTTCCGATACCCTGCCCTAAATCTGAATTACTTGGTGGGTGTGCGAACAAGGACAGACAGCTTTGTCTAGGAGGGGAAAGAAAGGTAATCCTGTTTCCCCTGGGATTAGGGAGGGGAAGAGATGGGCCAGAAAGAAGGAAGGAGGAAGAGAAAGAAACAGGTCCTTTAAAAAATAGTTGCAGTGGTTGAGAGGCAAGGGCTGTATTCAAAGTGGACCACTGGCATAATGGAATTCCAGCCCCTTGGCTCAACTTTGTGTTTTATCAATTCATTGCCCCATACAGAAGTTAGACATAACCAAAAACAGTATTACGGAAAAAAATGTAATAATATTTGAAGATTTCAAAGAACAAATTAACCTTTGTAAGAAGTTTAGGAGTAGCTTTGCAAGGGGAGGAAGGAACAAGGTTTAAATGACTCTAAGTTTTGATCTTTTCTCTGTAATACTTTTTTTTTCTATTGTCTAATCTGAAACCACAATCTTCATAGATAGGAACTGCTTGTGTTCCAAGACTCTCCTCAATCCTGAAGAAATGGGAGGCATTTCCATGAGGTGTGTGTCAATGGTTTCCAAGAAAAGACCTCTGAAGTAGAAAAATCGCCCACAAAAATGAGCAGAGGGTCTGCGCTGGGCCCCTGTGAAAGGGCGAAGCAGGCCTTACACCTCCTGCCCTGCCTACAAACTTCATTAAAAACGCTGTTATCAGGACTTGTGGCATTGTCGAGATTCGGGGCCACTGTTTGGGATCCCCATCCCAAGCCTATGGTGATAAGCCTGAACATCCAGTAGGTCTGGGGATTTTCAGGCCTGGGAGGACACAGGAAGTGTATCCTGGAAGTGCAAGAACTTCCCAGGGGACACTGAGCGGCACGTAACTAGTTTCTACTGGTTTAAATATTAAATTGCGACAAACTTGCAACTTGGAAGTACAGGATCGGAGACTGGGAGCCCTCCCCCTGCACGATAACGAGCATACTTGGTGATTTCGCTTGACTCCAAAGCTCTGGAAAGCACGGCGCAGCAGGAATGCAGCGGGCAGTCTGCAGCCCCGGCCCGTCCAGGCCTGGAACTTGAGGAAGTGGCTCGGGAGCACGCGTGCAGCTGCGGCCGGGCCCAAGTTCTCTTGCATCTGAGGCGCGCGGGGAGCTCCCGGAAAGGGAGTGCGCTCCGGGGCCGCTCCGGCCGGACAAAGGCGGGGCTGGGACTCGGCCTGCTGGCGCTGCACGCTCCCGGCCCGGGCCGCCCGGCTCGGGTCCGCGCGGGCTCCCGGCCAATCAGCGCCCGGCGCCCGCTGCGCCCCGGCGGCTCCGGGCGGCTCGGGGGGGGGGCTGGAGGGGCCGCGCCGCGGGGGCTCCCGGAGTCGCGGGAGGTGGGGATTCTGGGAGGAAGGCGGCGTTTCCTCTTCCCCCGGCCGCCGCCCGCACCCCGAGCCCCGACGCGTGGCCGCCCGGGCAGGATGCTGGGCATGTACGTGCCGGACAGGTTCTCGCTCAAGTCCTCCCGCGTGCAGGACGGCATGGGGCTCTACACGGCGCGCAGAGTGAGCAAGGTGGGTGCCGCGGGCCTGCCCGCCACGTAGGGCGCCGCCGCGCAGGCCCCGGGACCGCCGCGCCTCTCCTCCCCCGGGCGCGCCGCGGCTGCGGGAGGCGGCGGGCCGTCCGGCAGCCTCCGCTGCTTTCTTGCCTGTTTCAAACTTCCTCGCAGAAATCTCGAGGCGCGAGCTGCGGACGAGGCATTGCTCTGCCCACCTGGGACCGGCCTGGCGATGCGGGAGTCGGAAGCAGAGGCCTGGGAAGAGGTGGCTGCAGTGTCCCACCTCCGTGCAGCTAGAGTCAGGACCCTGCGACGCCGCAGCGTGCCTTCTGCCCTTCCCCGAGCTGTGCCACCGCCAGGGCACTGGCGAGGCCCGGGCAGCCAGGGTCCTGCGGATACCTGCGCCAGGCGCACGCCGGGAGTTGCCTCCGCCCCCGCTGGAGAGTCGAAAACCACGGACATTCCGCAAAGTTACATTTCTTGCTGAGTCAGCAGAAGTCTGAAGCTCCAGTTCTTTCCAGAGTGTTTGTTGCTTCTTGTTCAACAGTGGGCATTGTAAACCCCGACCCCCGCCATCCCCGCGCCTTTCCTTAAGCAGGTGGTTTTGAAGGATGGAGAGATGGAGGTTTGGGCAGGGCAGACAGGCCTGTGAGGTTAGGTGTACCCACAGATGGTCCCAGGATGTGCCCAGAGGCACCAGGTGCGTGTCATTGAGAGGGCACGCCTCCAGCTTCCACCAGGAGCAGGTGAAGGGGGCTGGATGCTAATTCTCCAGAGTGCCGCCTCCCTTAACCACCCACAGGTTCTCCAGTGCAACCTGGGGAAAACAAACGGTGTTTGCTGTTTTGGATGGGAATTTGGGACATTGCGTACATGAGAAAAACACAAGAAAGTACTTTATTCGAACTAGAGGTGTAGTGGACCAGCGTTGCCAAGAGGCCAGATGTTGAAGTCACCAGCTTCCACAAGGGCAGCCATCACAGTGCCTTCCGCACCTGCTGAGAAGCGGCTCATCCCACTTGCAGGGGGTGTGGAAAATCCCGAGTGGTCTGTTGTCAGAGGTCTCTGGCATAAATGTAATTAACTAAAAAATTACGTGTAGTTCTTAAAAGTTATTTAATGTTATGAATAGTAAGACACCAAGCAGTTTTTCAAAGATTGTTTAATAGTGCTTTTCAGAGTTTAGAAACAGCTGGCCAACGTACTTTCTTTGGGTAATTTTATTAATTTCAGCCTTTTTTGTACCTGATTATTTGGAAGTACTTGATTATTTTGGCGCACGAGGGCACAGAACTTTTGAAACTGTCATCTCTTGGCATTTTATTGCTGCATTAGTAGATATCTTTTCCTGGCAGTGTAACTTTAATATATAAAACAGCTTTTTGTCCAGATTGCAGCTAGAATGTTTATCTGTGTTTCAAAGTGAATGTGCAGATGTTTGCACTAAGTCCAGACGAATTATTGACAGAGAATAGTTGAGATCCCGAGATGTGCTGTCACAAGGTCACAGGCAGGTTCACTGATGCTGGAAATGACCTTGAAGTCGGCTTCAGCTTCACCTGCTAAAGGCCAAGGGCAGGGCTGGCCCGGCCCTGGAGAGTAGATTTCAGCTGAGCTGTGAGTCTGAAGTAAACATCAGTAACCACTCCTTGCCTGGTGGTGCTTAGTCCATCTCCCAAATGTTAAATATTTCCCAAGTTACTATAGACCTTCCGTGACCATAAGTCAAGGGGTCTGAGAACACAGATTAGCAGCAGTGGTAAGCACCTTATTTAAAAATTTCATGTTCTCTATTCGAAACAAAATTTGGAATATGCTACTTTAGTTGTCTGTGTTGGAAACTCCAGATGTTTTTTTCACACTTTTATTACATGTGGGCTGGTATAGCAGAACGATTGCAGTTCAAGCCGTCTGTGGATTGCAAATTCGGAGAATAGAATCCAGACCGAGCTTGGGGCCTCTTGCTAGGAACGCCACCCTGGATGTTCACCAGGGACTGACTCCCTTTCCTAGCCATAATTCTTCTCTAGGGCCGTCCTTTTTGTGTGGGTTTCCTGGAGTGGGGTCCCTGAAGCTCAGTCACCTCATTCCCTGGTTCTACCATAGTCCTATTGGAGTTTTCCTTGGCAGTTATTCTTTTTGCAGGCCTGTTGCTTCTAATTTTTTTTTTAAATGTAAAATCTATACAGTGACAACAAGACAGTGTTGGAAAACCCTTGGGTAGAAAAACCATGATGATGCTAATTATACAATCGATGCTTTTTGCATGTCACATGGGGACCTTGTTTGAAGTGCTTGCTCTGTGACCTCACGAGCACAGCTTTATGCTTCAGTAAAGGTGGGAACATATAGGTTGCGAAGCACTAGCAGATTGAAATTAACGCTTGCTCAAAGCTGATACAGTCGGCGTACACACAAGTGAAAGGTTAAGCAAACCATACCTGGCAACTTTTCCTCTTGTGACCGTTTTCCCCTTGTTGGCTGGTCTGAGTGACAGTGGTATTTGATGTGGTGCTTGGAGCTGAGAAGGGGAAAGGTCAAGCCCAAGGTACCGACCCAGCCCTCCTGCCTTCAGGTTTAGTGTGACGGTTTTCATTCCTTGTAGCAGAGCTGTGGCAGGCCCTGGGATATGCAGGGGAGCCCGGCAGAGGGGCTTCACAGGGTGCTGGCTTTCCTGTGCCTGGAGATAGGCAGGACTTGGTAGTAAACAGCTAACAAGGGAGGGTTGCCAGACACTAGGGCAGGAAGGGAGGGCCGGCCTGGGCGAGCTCAGGTGACAAGGAGTGGGGAGCATCCTTGGGGAAGGGAGATTCAGAGGGCTTGGACTCGGTGGCCATTTGGGGGGGGGGCAGTCTGACCAGTGCCTTGGAAGAGGGCAAGTGCGGGGCAGACCCTGGGGGCAGGTGGCACTGTTTGGATCATTGTGCACCTTCCTGCACACCTGCTGTTCGACTAGCCCTCTTAAGTAGGAACCTTTAGTAGCCCATTTGCAGATGGGAATGGAGGCAGGGAGAGACTGGCCAGTGAGACCCCGGGTTGTGGCTCCATGGCTTTGACTTCAGGGAGGCTGATGAGAGTCAGTGCTACCCGTTGGTGTGAATGGAGCTGAGTGGTTTGTAGGGGGAACTGTTGGAAGGGAGACTGAAGTAGTCCTTGAAGATCCAGACCCGTGACACACCAGGGGAGTTGTTCAAACATTCCTGCTGAGGCATGCTTGCACAGAAGAGCCCCTGGCAGCCCCACACTGCCCTATGCATGCACACATTTTGAATATGAGGTTTTCCTGGCAGGAGGGAGTGAACCTAGAGGTGCTTATCCACTGAGCCTGTTTTTATATTTTGAGTCAGGGTCTTGCTAAATTGTGTAGGACCTCACTAACTTGCTGAGGCTGGCTTTGAACTCAGTCCTCCTGCCTCAGCCTCCCAAGCCACTGGATCACAGGTGTGCACCGCTATGCTGGGCTTGAATTTGGGGTTACCTGTTTGCTATCCACTTGCATAATTTTATCATAAAATAATATTAGGTGGTTAATTATCACCTCTACTTTGCAGATAACAGATTTTCTCAATCATTACTTCCTTTCCACACTTGGCAGTTTTCCTTAATTTTGAATTTTTGACACTTTTTTTCTCCTTTCCAGTCCCTTCTTCACTGATGTACTAAAACCTTTCCTGCTCTTAAGAGAGAGTTATTTTCTTTTCCAGAAGCTCGTTAACTTGCCTACCTGTTGCAGAGTAGAGCTATTTGGCAGCTAGGTTGGGATTTTAAAAAAAGAAAATAAAGAATGAAAATGAACTTGAAGTGAAAAGGAAATATAAATGAAATGTGTCTGTGCTAGATTTATGGTCCCCTAATTGCAGTAAATAGCTTCTGTATCTGAAATACAGATATAAACTCGTTTTAAGCATTATTTTATGACAAGAAATGGGTAGCGTCTGAGGCTGGTAGGAGGTTGGCCAAAGAGGCGCTGGCAGAGCAGTGGCCAGCATACAGGTGGGGATGGGAGTTGGGCTGCTGTGTGGAGGGGAGAGGGCACCCTCCTGCCTGGGGTGCCAAGAGCCAGGCAGGCGCCCCGCTGGATAGGGGTCAGGTGGGTGCACTTCCTAGGTCCTTGGGCTTCAGTAGGCTGACTTTTGTTGGAGACTAAGGCCAACATGCGCCTGGCCGGATGCCAGAGAAAAGAATTGGGGGTTAACAACTCTGTAAGGGGCCCAGCTGGCTTGTAAAAGAATTGGTGGTAAACAACTCTAAGAGGCCCAGCTGGCTTGTAATTAGCAGACTGCCTGACCGCGTGACTAAGCTATTCGGCCGCTCATTTGTTACAATTGGTTGAATGTGTTTGCACTGTATCCCTATTGGTTGTTGTAACAGATAAATACCGGGCGTAGTGGGAAAAAGCGAAGCCACTAGTCAGAGAAGCAGCAGAAGACGCTGAGACACAGAAGCAGCGGCGGCAGAGAAGAAAACCCAACATGCAGGCAGTAAGAGAGGAAGAATAAGCCCTGGCAGTAGAAATAGGGACTCTAAAGAGAGAAAATGGGACTAGCCTTGCCTCTAGTGAAGAGGAAGGAGATGTATGTAATAGGCCTTGCCTCTAAAAGAGAGAAGGCGGAGAAGGAAGCGCTTGGAGGCCTCTAGTGAGAGAGTGGGAAAAATGAAGCGCTCGGAGAACTTGGGGCCAGTGGGTCTACTTCATTCCTAGTCAGCCGCCGATTGAGAGTCTTCTGGTTCCTGCCGGCTGGGACCGGACAGACTTTCACTTAGAGTGAAGTGGGGCTCTCATTCATCAGGGGCTCTCTGGCTGCCAGTGGAGCGCGGTCCGCCCAGAGCGTTGAGGACTGTAATGTGAAGCGTGTGACTTGGATGGGGCTGACCTAGGCTGTACATCCGGAAGGCAGATGAGAATGTGCTCCTGGGACTGGTAGAGGCGTGGAGGAAAGGGCATTGAGGGGGACCGAGTTTTAGCCTAGGGACCTGGAAGGATGGGATCACTGGGTAGCTGCAGGGGGACGATTGTGGGGTGCAGGTTTGGGGTGAGGTCTGGCACGTTGGCCTACCGCAGTTTGAGATGTGCTGGACCTCAGGACAAGGCAGGGGCAGCGAGGTGTCGTCCTGGACTTGCTGGCCTCTTCCATCCTTTGAGCCATGAGCGTTGAGCATTTTGCTGTACGTATTGTAGTCTGAGACGTGCCTGTATCTTGAGACCATCCATCCAAAAGATGGAACCCAGGGGCCCTAAGCCACTGAGCCACATCCCCAGCCCTCTTGAGAGGGGTCTTGCTGAGTTGACCAGGCTGGCTTTGAACTGGCGATTCTCCTGCCTCAGCCTCCCGGGCAGCTGGGATTACTAGCCAGGGTGTGCGCCTGGCGCCTGATTAAGTTGTCCTTGTTATTTGCCGTTACCTTTTTTTCCCATGACTGAGGATGGAACTAGGCAAGAGCTCTGCCACTGAGCTAAATCCCCAACCCCTGCCGTTAGCTTTTACCATTCTGGGGCTCTTTTTGCTGGGAACCGTTTTTTTGGAGACTTTCCCACCATGCTCCCATCATTCCCCAAGGTAACGGCTTCCCAAGGCTCACGGGAGGGAGTTCCTGTTGTCTTCTCACTGGGTGCCTCACTGGGCCCCTGGAGGCCACGTCCTGTGCTGTTTGCCTATTAGTTGCTGACCTTTTGAGAGGGGGTGCTCCTGTGTGCTCCCCAGTGGCAGGACTTGGTGGTTGTGGCCTAAGCTGCTGGCCTTCACCTGCATCCTGAGGTCCCTGGTTGGCTCCTCCTCCCCTGGTCAAAGCCTTTTTCCATTGAGAGGAAGGTTAGGAGACCTGTTCATTTTTTGTCCTTTTTTCTTTTGCAGCGGCCTGTGAGCTGGCGCCTGAGGGGACCTGTCCCCTGGCTGCCCAGTACAGTCCCTGGGGAGTCCTTGGAGGGGCTGGTGCCTCTGGGCTCCCTGGGCCTGGGGGGCTGCTGCGCTTGGCTGGTGTTGAAGTGCTAGCTGATTTTTTTTCATTTGTTTGACATAGTCTTACGTATTGGAGGGAATGTCCTTACCTAATAATGCATGCAGGGATGTTGACAAAGTACAGTAAGGCCGATCCCAGTCCAGGATCTCCCCCCTTTGTCCGCTTCCCACTCTCGTGTCTCCTCTGCATTGCCTCCGTGTTGCAGAAAAAAGCTCGTACCTGTGTATTAAGTTTGAGTTTCTCTGCCTGTCTGTGTGTAGTTGGGAGTCGAGATTTCCCAGTTGCACTGATAACCTCCCTACTCCCTTCCTCCTCCGCCTGTCTCCCTCCCTTCTCCCCCTTCCTTCACAGTTCTGGTTCCCGAAGCTTCTGTGAAATTTCATCTATGTTGAGATTATTAAGCTCAGCTGACTTTCATCCTGCCTTAGAATTTACCCCACCTTCCATGTGAGATGTTAGATTATTGAGCTCAGCTGACTTTCATCCCACCTTAGAATTTACCCCACCTTCCACGTGAGATGTTAGATTATTGAGCTCA
>PVKS010026012.1:0-29170 GCA_004027875.1 Aplodontia rufa | reverse complement strand
GAACTGGGCACACTGAACTAGAGAACCGGGTACACTGAACTAGAGAACTGGGCACACTGAACTAGAGAGCTGGGCACACTGAACTAGAGAGCTGGGTACACTGAACTAGAGAGCTGGGCACACTGAACTAGAGAACTGGGCACACTGAACTAGAGAACCGGGTACACTCAACTAGAGAACTGGGCACACTGAACTAGAGAACTGGGCACACTGAACTAGAGAGCTGGGCACGCTGAACCAGGTATGCTGAACTAGAGAACTGGGTACACTGAATTAGTGAACCAGGTATGCTGAACTATGAACTGGGTATGCAGAACTAGTGAACTAAGTATGCTGAACTAGAGAGCTGGGTACATTAAACTAGTGAACTTGGTACACTGAACTAGTGAACTTGGTACACTGAACTAGTGAACTTGGTATGCTGAACCAGTGAACCAGGTATGCTGAACTAGTGAACCGGGTATGCTGAACTATGAACTGGGTATGCTGAACTATGAACTAAGTATGCTGAACTAGTGAACAGCTCCTCTGGATGACATGTGTGAAACCAGTTCCTTTCCTGAGTTCTCCTGCCAGAGCAGCCACCTCTGACCAAAGCAGGCCCTGCAAGGGGCCATTTCCCAACTCTCTAGGATCCTCTCTGTGATGATGAGTATCCCCATCACTGCAGCTGTGAGCCCCAGGGCAGGGACTGGCTTCTTTTTTTATTCTGTGATACTAGAGATTGAACCCAGGGCCTCAAGCATACTAGGGAAGCCTCTGCCTCCGACTACACCCAGCTCTTCTTGACCGTATATTTATTTATTTTTAGTACCAGGGACTAAACCCAGGTGCTTAACCACTGAGCAACACCCCCAACCCTTTTTATATTTTATTTTGAGACAGTGTCTCGCAAAGCTGCTGAAGTTGGCTTTGAACTTTTAGTCCTCCTGCCTCAGCCTCCAGAGCTGCTGGGATTACATATGTGCATGACTGCGCCCAGCTTAACTATTTAGCTTGAGAGGAGTCTTGCTAAGTTGCCCACACTAGCCTGGAACTTGAGCTCTGCCTGTCTCAGCTTCCCGAGTTGCTGAGATTACAGCCACCACTGCAGGCTGATTTATTTATTTGTTATATCCAGCTCAATAATGTAAAGTTCATACACGCATGCTCTGCAGTTAACTCCCCTGGCACCTCCACTGAGAGACTGCAACTGTGTCCTCCCCGAACAGGCCCTAACTGCTATATAACTGAGTTTCTTTTCATGGATTTTGGGGTGAGGGGTGGGGAAACAGAACTGTGGGCCAGTTGCCCACACCTCCACTCTCAGGACACTCCCTGCCCATCTCAACTCCAGACAGCACAGTCCACATCGAAGAATCTAAATTCCTGTTCCCATCCCCTTGCGGTCTAGAGCAACGAGCCGAGAACTGCAGGAAAAGGCCCAGGGGACAATCACAGCCCTAGTTTAAATCACCACAAGCCCAGGACAGAGGTCAAGGTGAGGCACTGACTGCAGGCAGAGCACCTGAGAACCGCGTGCCCCTGCCCCTTGCGGTCCAGGTAAATGCGCCGGATTAGAAGTCAGGGAGCGAGGGTTTCATTGCTACCTTAAGTGGCAGAAAGTCTTAGCAGAGTGACAAAGTTATTCACATGGGCTCCCTTCTGCTAACAGGCCAAGTCCTCCTCCTGGTGCATTAGATTTAAGCACATCTGCTGGAGACTTCTACTCTCAGACTGACTCTACTATTTGGAAAGGAAATGCTGTAAATTTCTCAAAAAATAAAATCCTATTTTAATCCTTAGAAGGAACAGATTTTAAAATCAAATAATTAAAAAATAACTAAAATGAAAGGAAATGCTACTCTGTCATCAAATCAAATGTTATGAACAGCAAAAGACAATAAGCCAGAGAATGGGCTCTAAGCAAATGGAAAAGAAGTCCCTGGCCATTGAAGTGCCAGCCTGCAGGTTGAGGTTTGAAAGCTGTGGCCAGAACCCTCATGTCCTGTGTCTGAGCTAGCCCATCCCACTAGCCCATCCCCCTTGCCTGGCAGCCTGAGCTAGCCCATCTCTCCTGCCTGGCAGCCTGAGCTTGGTCTGTCACTGAATCAAGGGCAGGCAGGGCTAGTTGGCTACCCATGTGCCGCAAAGCCTTGCATTTTTCTTAAACACCCAACTATTATCAAAAGTGAGACTGGACAGTTTATGGAATATACAAACAGTAGAAGGTGGAGCGGTGCTCTGTGTGTATGTGAGGGTTGTTAACTGAAGCGGAAAGGGCAGGAAGAAGCATTGCAGGGTGGTGGAGAGTCTGACACCTTAACTGTGGGCACAATCCCTTGTAAAACATACCAACTACAGACTGCAGATCTATCCATTTTACTGTGTATAAATTTACTTTCATTTTTTAATTTCACAAGCGTTTTTTGATCACCAACCTCTTTCCACCCTCTTCACAAAATCTAGAGAATGTAGTGGTCTAAGGAACACGCATGGAACCCTGGCAACACAGGGCCTGAAACATCAGCCCTCCCCCTCTTTCAGCCTCTGTCACCCTGACAAGCCAGTCATCACCTGTACCTCACCTTCCCCATCCAGAGTGGGAAAAGTCCAAGGGTGGTCTCAGAGGAAGTGCCCCGAAGACAAAAGGCCAGTAATGCACATAAAGGACATGCTTTATAAGGGACACCACATGCATCAAAGGGAGCATAGTTTCCCACCTGGGGTGACTCAGGGGAGGGCGTCTGTGTGGGCACCCCTCTGATCAGTTGTGGCAGCTCCTCCTGCCACCATATCACAGCCCGAACTTCCATGGGTGATCGGAGCCACTGGGCCAGTGGCACGCGGCCTCCACCTTGCCTGCACACGGGTGCATGAGCGAGTGCACGCCCTCCACCAGCCCCGGCTGCCCCCAGAGCTGCAGCTACTCTGCTTCGCAAGGTGCCCATCTGCATAAGCCATGACGATAAATCAGCCGGGCAACGAGGGAAGGCGACACTCCGCAGCAAGGCCAAGGGGAGCCCACCCGGCAAGGAGCAGGCCTTAGGCCCTGCTGAGTGCACCTGGGGGCGGCAGTCACCTTCCGTGAGCCCCACCTCGGCCCTCTGCCCTCCGTCCCCCTGTCCACACCTCGACTGTCGGGAGGGCTGTTTATGTGTCCATGCCTCCCTCCTCCCTGCTCTGGGTTCTCTCCAGCACCTTCCCTCTCTCTGGGCTGGGTTTAATTTGACACCTTGAGCTTTGGTAACAAGGTGGGAGCAGAGCAGCCGCAGCGGAATTCATTAGGCTCAACACTGCAGGGCCCGCTCTCTGCGCGTTAATGACATCGGAGGGTAGGGAAACGAGACAGCCACCACGCGAGATGAAATAAACATGAGGACTGTCAGCAGTGACAGCCTAAGCAAAGGGGACAAAGTGAGCCAGGTAGAGACCTTTCCCCGTCCACACAATGCAAACCGACAGCTTGCACCCCCCAGCCTTCACCCGCTCCCCAAAGCCAAGCACCAACGGGGTGGGGGGTGCGAGGAGTGCAGATGGGAGAGAAGGAAGGAAAAGACAATTAAATTATCATTGTTTTAACATACAAATTTCATTTATCAGGTTAATGTTGGCGGAAACCAAATTCATCACCCTCCCTCGCAGCCAGGAGGTGCGAGGAGGCTGGGGGCACCGGGCTGCGCCTGGCTGTGCTCGCCCTCCCCCTCCAGCTCTCAACGCTCTTTCTTTTCTTTCTCTCTCTCTTTCTTTTTTTTTTCTCTGAACAACATCACTCTCCACCTTCAAGCACCATGACACCATCTCTCCTTGTTGCTGAAGAGGACGCTAGAAGGAGGAAGAGGTGGGAGAGGGCGAGGCAGACAGCTCCAGCAGCAGCTCCGGCAGGAGCTCTTCCTCTCCTGGAGGTGGGGTGGGGGCACAGAGGCTGACAATGAAAATACAGGCAGCACGTTCTGGAATCAGAGCAACCCAGGCTGCCTCCCCTCGGGTGGTGTGCACACGGAGGGGCAAGGCCCATTCCAGCTTCCAGCTGCTGAGAGATAAAGCAGTGTCCAGCAGGCCACTGCAAGAAGGCCATGGGGCCTACAAGGGCCTTCTCTCTCCACGGGGCACAGAAGGCATGGACTGGCTGTGATGAACTAACTAACTCTGGGCTGCCCTCCAACATGGACACCCCAAAGGGAAAGCCACCCTTGAAAGGAGTGGCCCTCTCTGGAGAGGGCTGGCTCCTTGCAGCCATGCACCACGTGAGGCCCAGGCTGCTCTCCCCTGCACTGCCCTTTCCCAGCAGCCAGGCTCAGAGCCTCTCCCCTGCCCCTTCCCAGAAACCCTGGACTCCTGCTCCATCTTCTCACAGTCAGAACCTTGGAAGGCGAAGCCCATACTCCAAGCCACGTCATTGTTTTCTGTGGTCACTGACTTCTCAGGCAAGGAACCCAGAAGCAGACAATATCAGGATGGGAAGGGAAAGGAAGGCCGTCGTGTTTGCAGGAACCAGCAATGAAGAGAAGTCCCGAGCAGAGTGTGCAAGGGCTGGATGGAGGCCAGAGTTCCAACAACACACCCAGCTGGGCTCGAGTCCACCAGTGCAGGCTGGCCCTGTCACTTCCTGGGTGGGTGGGGAAAGCCACCTTGAGCATGTGACAGGGCTGGCCACAGGCAGAGGACTGGAGCTCCGGATAGGCCTTCACCCAGGGAGGGGCTTCAGGACCTGGGTTTTAAGCTCGGAGATTCGATTATAGGACATTTTATTTAGAAAGGCAGAGGTGGGGCCCTGGAGGGACCCCGTGGGTGGTGCTAGGCACGAGGGCAGGTGTGCATTCTAGCATAAGCCACCTGAGAGCCCGCCCTCCGGAAGCAAGGAGCTCCACGGGCCTGCTGCATGGGGACCAGAGGCAGTGGGCTCAAGGGCACAGGCCCGTGCGGGTCCAGCCCGTGCACAGGGCCTTCCGAGTGGCTTTTCTTGGAGCAGTTTAATCACTGGCTGTCCAAGGTCTGCAGGTCACAGGACTTGCGGTGCAGGCTGCCTCGCTCGGCATCTCAGGCGGGTGCTGTGGAAGTGGCTTTCTTTCCTCCTATCCTCTCCCCCATCTGAAAGGAAGCCAAAGGCCCTCCCTTCCCACAGAGGGAGAGCGCAGAGGCCAGGCAGCCCTGGGGCTTTCTGGAAGGCAGTGAGCACCGTGGAAAGAGGGGTGGCCTTGGAGCAAATTAGCCGGTTGATCCCCACTATTTCCAAGTGTGAGGACCCCAAGCAAATGGATTCGGCCTCTCTGGGCCCAAATTCCGCCTCTGTTAAAACGGGAGGAAATGCCAACCTCTGCTGAGTGCCACTGAAAACATCCTATGTGTGACATCCCAAGGGCACGCTGGGCTCTGTGAGCCTGGCAGAGCCCCTCACTGCAGAAGCCCCCAGGACCTGGAGCACAGTCAACCCCTTCCCCACCATTGGCGGGAGGAGCACTCGCAGTCAGAGCCCAGCCGAAGCTCTGCTCTTCAGGGACACCCTGGAGCTGGCCTCCTCCCCTCGGTCTCCCAGTCCCCAAGCGTACTGGAGACAATGCAGCAAGCTGGGTTTGGACCAGCCCTGGAACCGCCGGGGGCATTGTTCAGCTGGAGCCCACGCCTTGGTGGCATTTTGCAAAAGTTCCCCAGGTGATTTTAATGTGCAGCCGGGGTTGAAAACCACTCTGTACAAACTATACTTGTTATTGAAAGGTTTATGCATGACATTAAAAAAACATTTTTATTAACATTTTTATTGCTGTAATGACTTGGCAGGAGGGTTAGGCCTGTGTGCTTTAAAAAGAAAGCCCTCGCCTCGCCCAAGGGTCCCACTGGGTGAGGCCTTGACATCCAGCAGGGCCTCCATCAGGACCCATGGGCAAGGGAAGTGACCCTGCGCATGGCAGGCCTGGACTCCCACCCAAAGACTGCAGTCTCTGTCTCTCTTTGGGCTCCAGGGATGGCTGCGGTCTAGAGGGCCACCCCCTTCTTTCTGCTTGTCCCCTGCCTTCCATTCTGGTCCTTCCCAGTGTGCCCTAGTCCGCCGGCCCCACTGTCAGTCTCCAGTATGAAGTCCAACCAGTGTGAGTGCTCCACAGAGGCTAAGCCGTGAGAGAAGGTGCCGTGAAAATCTAAGGAAGAAAGAAACATTCACACTCGGCACCGGTCTACTCTCTGGGTTCCAACATTTCTTAAAGGCTGGTTCATTTGCACAAAGCCAGACCAACAACATCCGTGAACCCAGGTGCATGGGCTGAAGTTGAGGAGGGGGCCCCTCCCAGCCAGGGCACCTGCCCGTGGCGAGTCTACAAGCCTGCACTACTCTGCACTTCTTCACCCCAAAAATGGGCTACTTGCAAAACCTGCATCCCTCCTTGAACATCTCTGTGTGCTCTCAAGTTGGGTAACGAAAAAAAACAGAGACCTAGCAGGGCGTGGGCCTGCTCAGCCCACTCAAGTCTGACATGGAGGCAGGACCGGAGGCCATCAAAACATCTCTCCCGATAGTGCTGCGTGAGTGTGTGGCTCCGCTGGCTGGCGCCCTGGAGACCAGCTCCTCAGGGTCTTTGTATCCGGCAGGAAATAATGGAGGGCGCTCAGCAGGTGGGTTTGGCCACTGTGCAAGCATCCTTAGGTCATTGGTGGGCAAGAGAGATGCTGCCCTTCCCAGTAGCAGCCCACACTAGAAACTCCAAAACCGTTTTCAGGGTGACCCCTTAATGCAAGTGGCCGTTGGCTACAAGCTTCCTTACAACAGGTCCCGCTGACCCCTCAGCAAATGATCCAGTGCCCAGGTTTGCCAAAAATATCAGGTTCATCATTTTCGCTGGTTTTCAGGGAGGTAACTGGCTGTGATGAGGGTGCGACAGAATTTTGCTCTTTGTTGATGTTAACCATCTCACTGCATCGATTTCTCCTTCCTTCTGCTCCAAAGAAGAAGTCTGAATAAGGTTATCCAAAAAGGAGCCGTGCATGGGAAACAGAGCAGGAGAATCAGACCCGAGCATTGGCACTGCCTCTCTCAGCACAGCACTGTGAGCCTGGCGACATTTCCACTGGACAGTGGTCACGAGGCCACTTACAGATGAGATGACCACTCACCAAGGCCACACCACCCGTGTACCCCAGCCTGGATCCAAGTCTTTCACTTCCCTACCCACAAGTGGAGGTGCACATGGACAGGGTCACCCCAGAACTTCCCTGCATAGGGTGAGGCCACTGTCCTCCTCCCCCAGGATAATCTATACCTGAGGACAAACCCACCCGTGAATGGAGTGTGGGGTGCGTGTGTGCGCATGCCGGCAGGAATAATGAGCCATGCTCCATTTCCAAATGCCACCAAGACACCTTCCTCTTCCCGCCAGGTCCTGCCACTGCTTCTCTCCACCTCTCCTGCTCCAAATTCTTTTCCATCACCCCCCACTGCACTCCTTAGCCCCAGCCCCCCTTCCCCTGGCCTTAAGATCAAACAGCCATGGAGTTTGTGCAGATTCCCTGTTTGTGAAGGAAATGAATTCCGTATGCATAATTCATTTCTTTTGTGAACTTTTTCCCTGCAGGGAGTTAATGCTCCCAGAGCACTGGGAATGGCCAGCATGACAGAAGGGCCAGAGAGAAGGGCGCAGAACTGCCTTCCCCACAGTGAGGACTGACGGGGGCCAAAGGTCTGGCCCCTGCTGGCTGACACCCTGGGCTCCACAATCCCATCTCACCAGAAGGAGGGCCTTGAAGTACCTATTAGAGGACAACAGACCACAGGCGCAGGGCCAGAGCCCGGGTGCCAGAACCTTAGAGGCTGGAAGCCTCACTCCCAAACCCAGTGACCGCCTGTGGGGGGCAGACAGATCAAGAGTGCTCCCACTCTTTCTAATCTCAGCTCAGATTGGAAACCAAAACTAAACAAAGAGATATCCATGTGCCCAATGCACCATGCTTAACAGCTGCTGCATTTGGAGAAAAAGCAGTCCCTAGCCCAAAGTCAGATTGGAAAACGGCTTTATTAAGAGGAAGATTTGCCATTTATGAACTCTAAGACGAGAAACGGGAGGCAGAGCAGCTGAGAGAGACAGACCTGCCAGACGGCAGGCCCAGCCGATCCCACTGGCCACTGCCACCTCTTGGCAAGGTACACTGACCCGCACAACACCCTGGGCTGAGAGGTCCTTGGTTATTAGTTCTTCAGTCACAGCCTGGAGTCCCCAAGGTCCACACCTGATGTAATAAATGGCAGAAGAGACCTGAAGGCCATGGTACAGTTTTTATTCTGGCACAGTTTATTTTAGGGAGATTAGCATCTTATCTGAGTATTTTCATTCAATTTTTCACCTTTCTCCATCACTATTAAAAAAAAAGGAACTGACACACATTTTAGATTTGGGGATTCTGTGCTTGCATTGCCTGAGACCATCTCGTAGTTCAGGGTTTGCATCCTGGAAGAACGTTGGGGGGCAACAGAGGGGCAGCTGTCTGGGATTCTAGGCTCAACGTGGCTTTTCGCACGCTCCTAATAAGGACTGGTCTGAAGATGGATTAAATACGTAAACATGAAATTTCAATGTTATTGCCTTTTTCTCCGTATGGCCAGATACAGACCTCATCACGTGAAGCCAGTGAGCTAGTAGGAAACAAAAGTAGATCTACCAAGAAATGTCACTGGGGCTCCTGTAAGATTAACTTGTAAAGGCAAATAAAACCCTAGCAGCTTCCATCTAAAGTAGGAAAGCCAGAAGACAGCTGGCCAGCTTCCTCTAGCTCCCACCAGAAGCACAGTGCTGAGAGCTAAGTGCTCCCCATTGCCAGCACTGGGGGTGGAGAGAGCCCCTGCCCCGCCCAAGTCTACAGTCTAATGAGGGAGGAACTGAGCAGGGGACGCTAAAGGAGCGTCAACCTGAACCCAGAGCATGCACAGCAAGTCCGACAAGCTGGTCCCCGCCACCCTGCCCAGAGTCGCCAGCCCATGATGATGGTTCCTGGAGCCAAGGAACATCAGCTCTGTGATCTGGAACACGAAGTTAACTTCGCGCCTCCTCTGTCAAATGGATGCTACAAGGTCACTTTTCGTGGGATGGCGTGAGGACTTAGATTAGGGGAGTGATGCATGCCCAGCACATGAGATCCAGGACTCAGGACTGCTTGTCCAGAAGGCAGTAAGCTCCCAACAGGCTACAGCTTTAAGAGCCCAGGTATCCGCTCGTTTGGCCGCTGGAAACAGACACAGTGATGCAAACTGACATGGTGACAGATAACTTGATTTGGTACCAAGTGGGAGGTCACGTGCTGGAACCTACAGACAAAAACGCCTCCCTATCTGCAGGGCACCACCGGACTGGGAAGTGGGGAGCCGGAGGAGGATGCAGAAGAGCTGAGGGCAGCGAACCCTTCCCGAAAGCAAGCCTGCCGTCCTGTTCCACAGCACGCACCGACAGTCTGGACCGTCCTTTCTGCAGCACAGAACTCAGCTGACATCTCTCTCCCACCACAGAACCACGTCAGCCCTGCTGTCCTGCCCAGCGAGTGGCATCGCCCTGTCATGGGGCACGGGGAGCATCTGTAACGCCCCATTTCCCGGCTCGGGCTCCTATCTGGGGCCTCATTAGCATATTTCAGCAGAGCCCTGACGGATGAAGATAGATGGGGAACATCATCCTGGTGAAATCACTGTTCCATCAAGGTTAAGCCAGCCCGCAGCAGCCACCCCCCTTTGTTTGGCTAGGTCTCTAATAACAAAATTAACGGCAGAATCAATGCCCAGGAGGCTCCCTGTGAAATATACTGCTGCCCCCGCGGGAAGCTTCATCCCGGACCTCCCAGCTCATCACCCGCCAGTCAGCGCCGCACACTCCATCTTGAACCGAACATCACCTTCAACATGGCGGATGCCGGCCCTCCATCCTGTTCTGGGCAAGAGAGCAGCTCAGGGACTGCCTGTCACCTTACAAGCCCAGCGAGGCTCTCAGGAGAGGCCCACGGGCTGACCGCACGCTGCTTGGAGGCAGACAGTCCTGCTGCTCCCTCCCCCAGCACAGTCCTGCGGGGTGAAAGGTACATCTTCTCTGACTGCATGGGAACTTGTCTCTCATGTAGACACCTGTCAAGTCATAACTGCATGTCCAACCTTGCCTTCTACCAAAGACACCATGGGACCCGGGTACAGTGCTTAGCCCAGGCCTGGGGGCCCAGGAGCTGCTCTAACACGGCCTAGTGCTCCTGAAGGGCTGTCTCCTGTAGGCCCTGAGCCACAGGAAAATGGAGGGATGCCCTGAGTGTCCTGGTCGCGACGTGAAGAAGCACATCAGAGTTCCATTTCCTGACCACAGCCACGACCCTTGGCCAGATGTCCAGCACCGGCACTCAGTCTCTGCAAGAGATCTGGTCCCCAGGTCTCACGTGTGTCGTGACTGGCGGCCCTGAGCACTGTCTCAGAGATGGTGACACACACGCACACGGAGAGGACGCTGAGCCACAGGTGGGAGGGAATCACACCTGGGGTGCCTATACCTGGAAGTAGAGCACTGCCACCTGTGCAAACGCTTTTGCTGGGGGCAGGACGGGCAGCGTAAGCGAGGCAGAAAGCCGGTCCAGGACTAACAAGGCCCTTTCCTCACCAGGCCTCAGCTTTCCAGGACCACAGGCTTAACAAGGTCAGGTGTTCTAACTTCTTTAAAGGCAGGTGTGAGCCAAATACGAAAAGCCGCCCTGGCCTTGCAAGGCGCACCCCTGCCCTGGAGAGGGCTGCCTGCCCTGGAAAGGGCTCCACGCTCTCCTCAGCAGCTCCTCCCTCACGATGCTCTTGGACCCCAGCAAAGTTGGGACTCTTCAAGTTCACAGCCGAAGGAGCGCAGCGGGCACATGAGGCTGTCCTGGCCTGTGGTCCTGGCTCTCCCAGCGGTCAGTGGAGCTGACACCATGCTACAACACACTCAGCCTCTGGTGCCAAGTAGGCTTTCGCCACAGTCACACAGGACAGGATGGGGGCAAGGAAGGCAGGCCCCTTACAGACATGGCACGCAGGGCAGGTTAGGGGCACATCTGGCCAAGGGGCACCCTGGACTGCCCTACTGCTCTCCTTGGGCCTCCAGACCCCACATAGTATCCTGGGCACCATGGTGGGAACTCCTGGGCCCATGCAACCTCTCCCTCCCAGGTCTCCTTAGCCTCCCCTCCCCACTGCTCCCCACCCCAACCCCCAAGAGAAAACTCTAAGGACAGTACACATAGCCAGAGAGACAACCCAAGAACAGGGAATTGGAGATGAGAACCCACTGAAGTGTTCTGCTTAGGTCCCAGCTTCCCGAGGGCTGGCCACTGGCCGGATGTGGGTGTCCTGGAGGGGGCTTCCAGGGCCGGAAGGGCCTGAGTCCTCCTTGACAGACAGGGTAAGACATCCACTTGTTTGTCCAGAACACTGTGTGTGCTTTATAACCCATGGGGGCCCCAGAAGCAGGTGCCTGCTGCCCTTTGGCCAGTGTGGCCACGCTGTTCCCAGGGAGCCTGCAGAGGGGGAGCACTGGAACCCTCCACCCACCATGCTCCGAGCAGCAGGTCAACAGTACCCCATCCTGCACTCTTGGCCAGAGCCCCAGCCATCCCCACTGGAACCACTCGCTCTGTCACTGCTGGCCAGCAGACATCAGGAAGGACTCAAGGCCTCACCCCTGCTACCCAGCCACACTCCAGAGGTCACTGCCGCTGACCTCGCAAGCACTCAGGTCTCAGCAACTCCTGTAAGCCTCAGTGACTTCCATCCGAATCCATCCTGCCCCACTGACCTGAGCGGGTCCTGCTCAGCCCCTAGCCTCCTGTGAGGTCCAGCTGCAGCCACAGGGCAGGCTTGGCATCAGAGACCACATAAGTCCTTCCCCCGGCCTGCCCACAGGGCTTCATCTACCCCACCAGGCCATCGCAGTGGGCCCTGTCCTGGAAACACAATCTCCAGGATCCCAAAGAATGTCCCCGTTCCTTACTGCTACCCTAAAAGAGGGAGCCAGCCAGATGACTAAAGATCATCTAAGACACAGCAAACATAAACTAATACCTTCCACACCCTGCGATCCCAGGCAGCATCAAGGGGAGGGAGAGCTCGTGTCCCTTCTCAGGACACAGAAGGAAATGGTGACTTTGTTTGGAAGGCTAAGACTGAAGACAAAACCCAAGATGCTGAAGTTATCACAACCAGGGTAACCACAGCATACACCTTGCTTCCAAGAGGCCACTTTAGCCACCAATGGTTGCCCACTTCTGCTTGTGCAACCCTCTGCGGGGCTCGGCTGGGACAGGGACTCCAGAAAGCCACACTGCTGGCAGGCAGGGAGAAGGACTAACGCAGTCTCTGATGCCAAGCCTACCCTGTGGCTGCAGCCAGACCCCAGAGGAGTACGGGGGGTGGGGGGCGGGCAAGCCATGCTCCCTTCTCCTAGCTGCCACTAACTCCTCCCTCAGGCACTCAATCCAGCCACTGCCCTGGATGGCCAAGACTGGCTCTCAGACCAGTCTCTGCCACCTGCCTCTTTAGAACCTGCAGTGAGCAGATGACGTCATGGTAGAGTGTCACACATGCTTGTCAGCTGGGGAAAGGTGGGCCAGCAGGCATCGCCACCTTGACCTCTCCCAGGGCCCTGTTCCTCAGGCCCCAAAGGACAATCAGTAGACACCTCTGCTCCACTGTACTCTGCCTGGGGTACGTGACTGTGTGTGCCTATCAGAAAACCCGCTACTGAGTGTGCACACAGGCAGAGGAGAGGTGGGCCCGGCCAGGGGGGTTGCACAGGGGTCCACCCTTCCCTAGGAGTCCTCAGGCTTATTGGGCCACCAGTACCACTAACTACAAAAGGGCCGTGACAAATGCTCCGAGACCCTGCCCAGCCGATTAGAACATGCTTAAAGCTCTTCCTGCACCTCTCCGTGGCTCGGGCACGGAGCTGCCCACAGAGCCGTCTGCTTGGGCTGTAGACAGGGAAGAGAATCCTGTGTGAGGGACCACGCTGCCATGGTTGCTAGGCAGCGCGATCTGTCCCTTCCTGGCTGCTTGGCAACCAGCATTCCCATCACACACAGACGCAGCCAGAGAACCAGTGCCCTTAACCGCTGTCTCAGAGCTCTCGAAGACAAGGGTTCCATGTCCAGGGAACCCGCGAGCACAGGCGGACCCCTCAACGTTGCCTGACATTCAGCCCCGTTGAACCAGATCTCCTGTGGTCACTGGTGTCTGTACCAGTGGCTGCACAAGTGTGCAGAGGAAACCTGCCAGGGATGGGGAAGGTGCGTAAGTCAGAAAGGCCCTCCAAAGAGCCCTGACTGCAAGGTCTCCCAGGGGCCAGTCGCTCAGTGGACCAGGAAGTTAAGTGCACCAGACACCCCAAACAGTGATGCGTGTTGGCGGAGCCTGCAAGTCTTCCTGCTGAGGGCAAGGCTGTCCAGCAGTCCGTGAACCTCACTGATCAGTCAGCCCTCAGCAGCAGGCCAAGGCCACCAGATTACTGTTCAAGGTATGGCCACCTACTGGATGCCGGGACATTCTCCACTCACCTCCTGCCTTCGGTGATATAGAAACAGGAAGTGGGGGTCCAGGTGGGCACTGGAGCTCAGGGGCCCTGGCCTCTCATCAGCTGCCCACCAGACCAGTGCCCTGCTTTGTGCTGGGCCCTCCCGGCATCACACCAGTGCACCTCGGGTTCAGCCTTATGCTGGCCCAGCCTCCCAGCAAAGACTCTCAGAGAGGCCCTGAGGAGGGACCAGGCAGAGTTCTGCTGCGCCTGCCAGAAGCAGGCCTCAGCACTGCAAGGGCCCAGGAGCCTCCTCTAAGCCTGTCCACGGGACCTGCGAAATGTTCCAGCCCCATCGCAAGCATCCCAAGTGGTCACCTCACTGGTGCAGTTCCACCCCAGCCCCCCCTGGAGAGCGTTCCCCTCATTAGGACTAAGGAGGTTGGTCGGTTTCCCATGCTCTAGACACTGCACTCCTGTTGGTGGAGTCGTTTCTCAATTGAGCTACACTCTGTAAGTGCAGTTATACTAAGCGTCATTTACTTTATTGCTGGGTATTAAGAAACCAAAATGGAAGTCCTGAGCTATCCTCCTAACATATCCTACACTTCAGCAGCCACAGCAAACACACGGACCACACACCCCAACTCAGCCATGTACTCTGGCCACAGTCTCCCATGGTTTAGAAGGCAGAGCTTGGTGGAAAAAATGAAGAATTTGGGCCTTCTAAATTACCAGGGATCTAGCACTATGGCGATTTGAGAAGAAAGCACCGTGTCCCCAGGGACTACACAGAGCCACTGTGGCCCTGCAGGAAGCACTGCAGGGTATAACAGATTTCTATCCCTTTTGCAAGGTCTTCTCTGCGTATATCCACGGCTTAACGTGGCCTCGGTCAGTAGTCATAAACAACCCCAGAGCCTTGCAGGGTGGCACACACCTGTAATCCCAGTGACCTGGGAGGCTGAGGCAGAAGGAGCACAAGTTTGAGGCCAGTTTGAATAACTTAGCAAGGTCCTGTTTCAAAAGAAAAAGGACTGGGGATGTCGGTCAGTGGTTGAGTATCCCTGGTTCAACCCCCAATACTACATACAAAATTCAATAAACAAACTACCTCAGTCCAACCAAAAATCAGAAGGAAATAAACACTTTGTGAACAAGTAAAAGATGTGCTTAAACACCAAAACTCTGGCAAAAGGCAGGAGAAAAGGACAGAAATAAAAGCCAGCTTCATAAATGAGCTGGGAAGACAATCTGCAGGTGGCTCTCCACACGCACACCCCACTCACTTGCGGGCCTCCGCCAGGCTTGGAGGACGGGCCCGCAGCAGGGCAGCCCTGCTCAGACCCCTCCAACAGCCTCTCCCATAGCCTCTGCCTCGCTGCCCATCAGCATCACCTCCCCGCTCTGTCTCCCTTCTCTGCAGACATGTTTCAACATAAAACCTCACAGTAGTGAAGATCAGAACGGACAGGAAAGAGAAAGAAGATGTGGGGACCACCGTCTGGGAGGGGTCACTGACTCTGCAGGGCAAGGCCCTTCCCAGGCCAGGCAGGGCAACCTCAGCTCCCACTATGGCCTATCCAAGTCCAACAAGGAAGTCAGGGAGGACCCAGCGGCCCCGCAGAGCGACGCAGGAAGCCAAGCCCACAGAAGGAGCTGCACTGCCAGCAGGCACCAGACACCTTCCCTGAGCACCCGGAGCACAGCAGGCCCCTGAAGTTGCACCCAGGGACCTCACTGAGTGGCCACAGAGACCTGGCCAGGGAGCCTGGTGACGGGTGACACTGGTCTCCACCGAATCAGAATCTGCTCCTCTGTAATATAATAGATGTAAATTAAAACAGAAAAATCTATCATGCCTCTAATGTGCCCTGATGGCTGAGCCTGTGGATCCGCGCGAGGAGAGGCGCCAGGAGGAAGGTGATGTATGGCGAGGCTGGATGGAGGGCGAAAAGCGTGGCGAGAGGAGTGGGGGAACGCGCAGCCGCTCGCGCTCCCCGGACCCAAGGGCAAGAGACGAATAAATGTTGATTAGTGTTGATTTTGTCCAACAAACGCCTGTCGAGTGACAGTTAGGCTAAGCTGCACTGAAAGAGAACCATTAATCTTGGTCTGGTTTAAGTAGAGTATATTAATTTGTGTCATTTTTACTAAGTCGCAGGAGAAAGGCCTCTCGCTGCTTTGCATCTGACTGCCTTGGTGGTGCAGCCGAGCCCTCCCCACCCCCACTCCTTAAAACAGACGCCATGCCACGGTGGCAGCGGTGGCAGCAGCAGATTCAAACAGCACAGCAGGGGAGCAGGGACCAAGCTCCTCTCTTGGATTAAGAAAATAAACTCCCAGGGTGTTGGCATGGCAACAGCATTTCAGAGGAACTGCTATATATTCAGTGATTAATAAATTAACATTTTTTACAGTAGTTCCTCCTTTTCTCCCGGGCCCCCACCTTCAGGAGACCCCCGCCCCATACACACTGGACCTCCTGTAGAAGAGGAAGAAAAGATGGCTGGGAGCTTCCGGGGCCCCTGCTCCCATCCCAGGGACAGATTAGGAGCTCACGCCAGTGGCAGAGATGGCAGAGACGCAAGGAAGCGCCATACCGGGCCAGGCCACAGGGCACTCACCAAGGTGCTGGCCCAGCCTCAAATTTTGGCCTCTCCAAGTCCTGACAGGCGTTACCATTCCTTCCAAAGAAAGCCCTGCCCTGCAACAAAGACCCCAGGCCAAGGAGGCTGAGGGCCCCAGGCTCACTGGGCAAAGACTAGGAGCCAGAGGCAGGGTTGGTGAGTGACCCCTGAGCTCCCAGTCCTGCACCGGTCAGCTAATTTGAGCAATTCCTATTCCAGAAAGAAACCCAAGTGGCACTTTGCGAGGGTGGGGAGAAAAAATGGGTTCAGGCACTGCCAAGGAAGCCCAGGCAGACAGTGTCAACAGTAAGCCAAGCTTGAAAGCACTGTCTTTCCCGAGCCTTCGAGAGCCGATCCTTAGCTGACAAGGAGATGGTAAATCTTGCTTTCCACAGCCCGCCCTGGATCTGTGCTGTATTGTGACCATCTGCCCATCCAAGACCAGTCTCACCAGGAGTGGAACCAGCAGAGCCCCCAGGAGGCCCCTGGCACTGCTCTCAGTCTTGGGAGTCACTAGCCACATCTCCCAGAAACCCCACAGCAGTAAGCCTGAGAAGCCAGGAGGAGGAACTGCCCATCCCTCAGCAAGGTCAGGAAGGAAGGGTCTCCCCTGCGCTAGAGACAGAACTGGTCTGCAGGAACACTCAGGCAGGGGCTCCAAGAAGGAGGCTCATCCCCAAAACGGTGTGGAACAGAGCTGGTCAGCATCACCAGGGCCGTTCCTAGGGGCTCCTTCCCAGGGGATGGAGATCTACCCATTGGACCCTCTAGGCAGCTTGAAGCACTGCCAGGGCATGGAGGAGATGACACACACTGGGACTCAATGTGGGCCAGACCCCTTCTCCTGCTTCCCATGTTCTAACTACAGGAGGATGCCTACGAAGTGGATGCTACAGACAGGGAAACTGAGGCAGAGATTCATGCAAATGCAGGAGCTGGGATTCCACTGTGGCAGTCTCCACTCAAGGACTGTGGGCAACTGTCTCCTGGCCATTGTATCTGCCTGAACCACTTCCAAGGACAAGCCCACACCGAGACCCTGGAGAGAAGCAGAAGGGACCTGGCAGGAACACCTAGTGACAGGAGATGATGCAATCATTCAGAGTGCACACACAGGGGTGGGGCTTAAGACGTGCTGCATGGAAAACACTCAGGACGCTTCTCAGAACAACTCACTCCCAGTCACGACTGCGTCCCCAACTTCTGACCTCCAGTGAAATCTGTTCTGCTGTCCTCATCTCTAAAATAGCAGGTGGGAGTTCCCAGGGTCACCTCCAGGTCTGAAGCTGCTATGGGCAGCCCTGGGGCCAGCACCCTGCAGCTGCATTCCAGAGCCACCCTGAGCACATCCTCATGTCTCCATTACCTTCCAGCAAGCTTGGGGTGCATCCTCCCCAGGCCCCCACACCACGCGTGTCCCGCGTGTCCACGCTGCTGATTCTTCCCGGACTGCAATCAGTAGGAATACCTACTCAGGGGTGCACTGAGGTGGCCGCTCCACAGTAACAGACTGGTGAAAAGACCCACAGAGGACAGGTACAGGGCCCAACCCCTGGTGGGCATTCCACATGCTCCACACTGACAGTGGATCGTTCCTGAAATCATTGTCCATGCCTGGAGGTCGCAGAGGCTGCTTTCCCTCCACTGCCGTGACCAGTAGGAGAAAGGCCATTCTGGACACCAGAGGGCCGGGGAACACGGGGCCTGGCTCTCCCCACCCTCCTCTGACATCAGAGGATCTGAGCTGCTGATTCCCTGGGAAATGGGCAGCCTGGAGCACACAGGATGAGGAGGGAGTGGGCTGGGGACAATCAGAGTGCTGCTCTTCCTGGCAAAGACAGCCCCTGAGTGAGGTGCCCTGCGGCTACCAATGTCTCTGGCTTCAGTGCAGGAGGGACTTAGGTTGACCCCAGGTGATCATGGTGATAATGATATCGGTATCTGTCAGAGTGAGGTGGCATGAGGGGAGCACTAGGGTACAGTGACGCTTAGGTCGACTGGATCTAGCAACTGCCTAAGCTCTGTGGCCATGCCCTTGCTTCTCTGCCTATGCAGGCTGATGGCCCAAGACAGTGACCAGAGCCAGTGCTGCCCAGGCGTGGTCCGCTGAACCCACTCTGCCTATACTGGGACAGATTTTAACCGCTTTCATACGCACGCTGTTTTCCTCTTGTTCAAAGCACATCTGGACGGGAGAGCAGTCTGTGAATGCATCCTGTTTATACATTTCCTCCTGCAGGCTCTAAACACTAATGGCAAGGGCTGGCTTCTTCCTATCACTTGTGAATATGCCCGGAGGCTAAGCAGCAGCAGGCTCTCCAAACTCCATAAAGAATTCCACAGCGGACCTGTCCCTGTCCAGGTGACTGCACCCTTCATACAGTGGACCTGTCGCTGTCCAGGTGACTCCACCCTTCACACAGTGGACCTGTTGCTGTCCTGGTGACTCTCCATGATCTGCACCTTCTCTCTAGGAGGGTCACTGTGGAGAGGCAACATTTGTGTTCCTCTACCCAGCTCTGCTACTCTCCCCTGGCCCCTGGCCTTTGTGACGGGTCTGCAAGCCCTGCTCCCTAACCCCTAGGTGTTGCTTATATACAGAGACAGCTAAGTTTGCTCAAAATTCACTCTGAACACTGTGGGAAAATTCTGCCCTGCCCACTGCATTTATGAAACCACTTATTTTGTTTTAACCAGAACTTTCTGCGGGCAGCTAAGCCAGGTGGTAGCTCTTAAAAGGTATCTTACAAGCATGAGGCAAGTTAACACAGCAGCTCGCTAGAAAGGAAGCAGCACCCAGTGAGGGTGGTACATGCCTCCCCTCCCCACGCCCACCTGCCCAGCCTCTGCCAGGCCCGGAGCCCCGCACATGCTGCAGAACCACTGGGAAGGCAGCTGGGCCGACGGCGCCTCGCACACTCTGGCTTCAGAGAAGATGCAGATGCTCCTCGCTCTCGGTTTGCTATGCGTGGGGCGGAGCAATCTCAGACTACACAGTCCAGCAACTGCCAATCACCTGGTGAGGGCCACGTGGATCACAAGATCGGACACAGGCTGGGACCCAGAGCCCAGCCTTGCCTCTCACTGGCACGGAGACGGGTAGCTTGCTCACCTCCGGGGCTCGGTTTCCTCATCTGTCCACAGCGCATCCACCTCCAGAGCATGGAGCTGCTTCCTGGGAGAGGAGCTGGACTGCAGGACTTTCCCGAAGAGTTTCTGCTTAAGGAGTCCTGGCACAGGGGCCAGGACACCCGGGTTCCATCCATCCGCCCTACTAAACCCCTGTGTGGCTTTGTAAGCCACGTGGCCTTGGGAGCATCAGTTTCTCTGGACTCAAGTCCACGCCCGTCCTCCAGGACTGACCTTCCCCAAAGAAGAAGTCTGCCTGAGGGGAGAGCCTCAGAGACACACAGGACCTAGGATGCCGGGGGCCGGCAGATGCCTGCAGGGCCAGAGAGCTCCAGCATGTGCGGAAGTGCGTCCCTGCCTCCCGTTCCCCTTGCGCGGTCCATAGCTCACGCTCAACTCAAGATGCTCCAGGTAGACTCCATCTCCCCTCCCTCCCTCCTCCCTTTCCTTCTTCTTCTCCTCCTTCAATTTTTAGGCCGTGTCAGCTTCCTCACGCTGTTCTCAGAACAGGTCCACGGGGACATGGAGAATGATTAATGCAGGGACAGGCACAGCAGTCTAATAAACACAACTTCAGGCATAAAAGAGAAAAAGTGCGCAGATGACCAGGGTCAGGGCCACAGCCCCAGCCCCGGCTGAGCGCCGAGGTCAGTCCAAACAAGCTCTGGCAGAGCAGCCTGCGTGAGGACGCCACTCAGCTCCACGCTCCGCAGCGATGGAATGGTCGCCATGGCAACAAAGGTACTTACGAGGGACAGGAGCAAAGGGAGACTTAAAAAGAAAAAGACAATATGTGGCCTAAACAAGAGCATGTGACGGTGCAGGGGTGTTGTAAAGCCTTTATTGCCACTTGTTAGGGAAGACCCATATAGCTCACTCGTGAGTAATAAGGCGGTCAACCCAAACTAAAGCACTAAAATTTTTACAGCACCCCACATATCATATGTATCCAGATGCAAGGGAAACAGAGAGATCCATATATAAAGGGTCTCCACAGATGCACTCAGACAACGCACGCAGACACTGCTACTTATCTTGGAACAGCCGTCTTCTATCTAATGGAGTCGTTGCATTTACCAATGCCCTTAATTTATTGGCTATCAAATTCCACATCTCATCAGTTCAGTTCTTAAAAGGTTCAGAAAGCCCAGCTGCACTAGAAGGAGCGGCACCGGGTCCCAGGGAGAGCAGACCAGCCAGGTGCACGAAGCCAGCTCCTGGACGGCCACTGGACTCCAGGGCTCACCAAGGTGACTGCCAAGCTCCTTGATTAGTGTCCCTCACCTTCCCCTAAAGAGACGCAGGCATTGGTCAGGAACGGAACTAGAGACGCTCTGGAGGATGCAGACTGAAGCACCCTGGAGCATGCTGCAAGACCATTCCTGCAAACGACATCCGTAGTTTCCTTACCCCCAAATTTAGTTTCTTACAGGTGTTCTCAAAGTGAGATGCTTGTGAACCAGGGGACTTCACTGAGCATGTGCTAGAATTGTCCCCAAAGAGCAGTCCAAGTCCTCCTCCAGCCACCTGGATCAGAAGCCAGCAAAAAAGCTGCCTTCTGGGGTAGGCGCCATCTACTGCAATTCCCAGCTCTGGTGTCAAATGTGTGGTCACAGCAGAGAACCGCGTGGGTGAACTCAGTGGCCTGACGGTGTCCCCTCCTAGTAGCTCACAGTGAGGTGGGAGGCAAGGTGCCCCATAGGCCAGCGATGCCCTTTCTCCTGAGGCATTCTGAGGCACAGGGACTTGTGCCTGGCTACACAGAGCGAGGCCTGTCCCCCAGGAGGCCATGGCCACTTCCTTCCAGACCTCTGCACATGTGAACAGCACACAGTGGCCTCTCATCCACCACATCAGCTTCCTCAAGGAGAAGCGTCACTTCCTTCCCTGCCATTCTGACTTCCCAGATCATGATGCCAAAGCTCTCTGACCCTCAGAGGCCTGGTTCCCTGCTCATGGCGCAGGACAGAGTGCACTCAGGCTTCAGGGGACACACGGTCAGGCCTAGACGCAGCAGCCCACATCTGCAGCAGCACACAGACATCAACAGGGCGCTTACCCCAGTGGGAGCCAGGGCCCACTGGGTGCAGTGTTAAGCGGGCCCTGGGTCTGAGCAGAGCTGTACGCCACACCTCTCTAAAAGCCAGCAGATGGGTCACAATTCCTGAAGCACTCCCCACTAGGTGAGTGGAAAGGCACGTGTGGCAAGGGCTCTGTGCTGGAGCAGGCTTTGAAAACCTCCTGTCACGGCGCTGGTGGTGCAAGATTTAAGACACACAGTTACATTTTCCAGCCACCAGCCAAAAGTAGATGCAGAAGGAGGTTAAAAGCTAAGTGTTTAATTAATATTAAATTTATAAGATTCCCTCTCACTGAAAGCACTGTAAAATTGGAAAAGCAGTTAATTTTATGGTTGCTGTGTATTCCTCTGCTTTGATCTTTGCTCTACGATATAAAATCACCAACTGTAAAGATCCCCCAGCCTTATTATACCTGTCTAATGGTGAGGACTAAGGAGAGGGGGACCCACAGGCCTGGTAGGGGTGAGGCCCCAAAGCTGGTCGTTAGTCTTGATCAGAACCCTACATGTGGGAGACTCAGAAACCACCTTTGCCCAAGCCACACCCACAGACAGCGCTCACAAAACCACACACATGGACAGCCACACACACGGCCACACGCACGGACAGCCACACACACAAAACCACACAGGGACAGCCACACACACAGCCACATACACATGAACAGCCACACAGTCAGACACACACACGGTCTGACACACACACATAGACAGCCATATACACGGTCTGCCACACACATGGATGGCCACACACACGGCCCCACACATGGACAACACACACACAGCCACACGCACACATGGCCACACACGTGGACAGCCACACACACAGACACACGCACACGGCCCCACACATGGACAACACACGTGGACAGACACACACACAGCCACTCGCACACATGGCCACACACGTGGACAGCCACACACACAGACACACGCACACGGCCCCACACATGGACGACTCACACACACAGCCTCACACACACATAGACAGACACACACAGCCACACACACATGGACAGACACACACACAGCCACTCGCACACACTGCTGCACACACACAAACCTCTGGTCCAGTCTCTACACGCTGCTTTTCTAGTATTAGAAGACAGCAGTGGGCAATCCCTGGCTGAAGACAAAACGCTAACGCAGAAGGGATTTAGGTTGGATTATGGAAGAGTTTTGTGACTTGAAGGTCGTCAAGGCGTAAATGGTTTGTTGGAACAGACTGCGCGTTTGTTGGAACAGACTGCGCACACCAAGTTTTAAATTACAAACTTGTACGTCTGCCGTGAAGACATGAAGGACCCAGAGTCCAGACCCATGTGGAGAAACCAGGCCCGGGTGCTCGGCCTGGGCAACAGGCCCTAGTGGGCAGCGTCACTGCCACAAGCTGTTGCTGATCAAGAGCACCGAGGCAGGGACGAGGACACCGGAGCCAAACCTGCTGAGCGAGGTCTGCCCTACCCCACGTTTCTGCCAATCAAGAGCACAGAGTGCTGGAGGCTGGAAGGAGGGCGACTGGACGACTGGACGTCTGGCCTGGAGGCAGTCCCCACTCACCTCTGCTCCCCACCCCAGGCTGCAGGGGGCCCTGCGGGAGGCTGGACAGGGTGGAAGTGAGGCCAGCACTTTCCGCCCTAAAAGCCCTAAGCAACTTTATGTCCTATTTGACAGAAAGAACAATGGGGGGCATTTCCCACGCCTGGCCTCCTTCAGTTCTCTCAAATCCAGAAACAAAGACCTATTATGCAGAATAGATCTCACAGAAAGGCAGGAGGGTGAGGGGAAGGGGTAATTCATGTGAGGTGTTTTTTTCTTTTTTTTTTTAAATCCCATCAGGGATCTCATTATAATTTCATTATTAGCAGAAAAACCAAATAAGTGGCAAGAAAAAGAATCTCAACTTAATATTAACACACACACACACAGATGAAAGTCTGCCGAGCTTCAAAGCGGCTGCTAATTTCCCAGCTTCAAACGACTCGGCGAGGAAGACGTTGATAATGAATGTGCTTTTCCTCCTGGCTCTCTCATAAACTTTTCCCCTTTCTGTCTCCCTCCCCAAAATCAGTTCTCATTTTTAATTTGAAACAAATACCAGACATAATTAACAGAATCCTGAGTCTGACATTCTCTTCCTTCACTGCTTTGTCAATAGAAATGTGGAGGAAAGAGAAGGAAGAAATGGAGAGAAGGCTCAACTCCGGAGAGCGTGATGGCCAGGGAGTGGGACCCGGGTCAGTTCACAGCAGGACCAGGTCTCCAGGTCTCCAGGAGGAACCCAGGTTTCCCACAGCACCAGAGCACACGGCTGCTGTTACACCTGCTGTGTGCTGGAGGCTGCCAGGTAGGTCTTCTAGAGGTTGCTAAAATGACAACTGCAGATATCCTGAGAAAGAGGTACCGCTCACCAGCAGGCTTGACAGCCTTAAGTCGGGGAGCGTTCAGATTCCGATGCCAGGGGTCAGGAAGGCATCCCTTACCAAGTGGAGTGAGCGGCGCTTTCCTTTCCTTCTTTTAAAAATCCGTCCTTTCAGGGAACCAGCCTCTGTAGAGGTATGAAGGCAGCCTCGGAGGTAGGTTCCCCTAGCCAGAGCCCATGCCCTGTGCTAGCAGGAAGTCACCCTACGAAACTTGAGCCCAACAGCCCAGGGGCAGCCCCAGAACGTGCCTAACACAGACCTGGAGCTCCTTCCATGTCCTGGGGCACACAGCAAGGGCTCCTTCCTGCCTGTAACCTGGGAAATGCACTTCCAGCCTTTCCACTGTGACTGTCTCATCCACCCAGACACTGCAAACTTGAGGTGCTCTCACCCTGAGGACGTGTTCTGAGAGTTTTTCAAGTGATGCCGCTAGTGCTTCTCTCAGCACTTCTACCTGGCACAAAGAGTAAGAGAGAGAAATCTCTAAAACAAACTTGTGGCAGCCAGTGCCACAGGCCAACTGCATTCCCCGGATTCTGCGTGGTGGACCACAGGGCCACATCCATAAGAACCGTGGATATGTGGCTTTTCTCTCCGTGGAAACATTCCCAAATCTATCGAGAGGCAAGCTGGCTGTGTGCGTGGATGTACCAAACCCACAGCTTCCTGGACGCTGGGGTCCATGGGCCACAAGCTCAGAACCCCTGCGCTGAAGGAACAGTTGCCTCTAACCAGTTCCTCCAGGGAGAAAACGACCATCCCGGCTGGACCTTCCACACATGGACCTCTCCTGTGACTCTGGCCTGCAGCATCAAACTGTTGACAGACAATGCAGATGGTTTCCTGTTCACATGGACTAGATCGTGGCTTCCAGAACCACACCATCTCTCTTTGGCACAAAAACCCATCTTCTGTGCATGCATCTCCTATCAGAAATCGCAAGTGAGGATACTGTGGAAAACATAATCAAAATAGTATTTCTAGCAAAGACGCAAGAGTGGACCAATGGTAACAGCATCGGCGCTGGCGGCTCAGCCCAGGGGAAGGGTGTGGGACTGACCCCACATGAACGCGCCTCCTCCCTCTGTCCTCAGCTCCCGTTTGACTGAGGCCACATGTGACTGGATTTGTCAAGCCCCCTTTTAACAACTTGTTGTCACAGTCCATTACCAAATTGCATAGAGTTATATATTCCACTAATTAGGCTTCTAAAATATCATTAACATGTCTCTTGATCATTAGCATAACGTATGAGGCGTCCTCGTTAGGCAGGACTCGAGTTTGTTAGCGTGGTAATGGAAGGCAGGAGGCAGACTCCAGGAAGCAGGAGGCAGAGACGTGGGAAGAGGCAGGCCTGGGGACACCACATCCAGCAGGTACACAGAGGGAACGGGCAAAGCGGGAGTGGCAGGCAAGGAAGGCACCAGAAGTCCCAAGCTGCAGCATCTAGATGGCTGCTCCGGCAGGCGGCTGTTTTGGAAGGTGAGACCCACGCACCACCCGCAGCTGCGAGACCAGAGCCTGGCAGGGCTCAACCTGCATAGGAGCTTTTCAATGAGAGGACCTAGCACCGGGTGCACATGGGTATGCCTTTTGCCCCTTCCTGTCACCAGCTCACTGGGGGTGTGCCTGGGGGATGGGGCTGTCACCACCACATCTCTCCTTGACAACCTCATCAACCTGCTGATCCGCATGCACCACACTAGCCAGGACCATCTGCGTGCCAGGGGCAGGGCTTACCTCGGGAGATCACAGGCACGCTCTGTGCCCAGAAAGGTGACAATAAGCGGAAGGAAAGAGGGAACCGCTCGTGCATAGGCGGGGGTGTCAGAGTGAAGGGGTGCCCTCCAGCACTGGGGCTCCTGGCTAATTTCAAATAGCCAGTGAAGCCTGGGTTTCATATTTCATCACGATGTTCCTAACTGTGGCTGTTAGGGCTCAGGGGACAAGAAGACGATAAACTGTTTGGATCAGGACAGAGGGAAGCACGTGCTAGGAAGAGAATCTAGAGGTCACTCCCAGTGAGCTACACCATGGTCCCAGGTGGAGGGCACAGGAAAGCAGCCTTGGACACAGCCGAGAGAACTCGCTCTTGTAATCACCTCAACAGAAGCAGAGATCACACGTTTGCGGTCCCAAAGTCCTGCCAGTCTTCCAGCACAAAAAGTCTGTGCTAAATTCTATGGGCTCATATTCCACACACACCAGGGTACCCCGGGGCTCACAAGCGCAGCATCGAGAAGCTTGGTGCTGCAGGAGTGGATGGCGCCAAGGCAACACTGGGCACTGGGGCCCAGCTCCCCTGCTTTGAAGCCGGCTGCTCCTCGTTGAAGGTCTCCCCTCCAGTCCAGGCTTGCCCCCCAGACCCAGGACGGAGAGCCTGCTCTGCACGTGAAAACGGTAACCGGGCTGGAGAGAGGCTGCATGGACCTCACGGTGCCTGAACAGAAGAGCTTCTGGCAGTGCCCAGCCCACCAGACACATGGACAAGTTGCGGCAGTGGTTCCCACCACCCTGGACGGGCTGCGTTCAAGTGTTCAAGGTTAGGGCTTGCTTAAGGGGTCTGCAGTGATGAACAAGTGGGCAAGGTCTATGGACCAGAGCCAGTGCGAATGGCAGGGCCTCCTGATGAAGCCAGTAGCAGGGGTCCACCCAATGCCCACCCTCAGCCAGAGGCCTTCTGACCCAGCACATTCAAACGCTGCTCCTCAGCTGCCAAGAAACCCCACTGTCCTAGTGCACATGAACTACAGCCAGAAAGAGAAAGGGCAGCCACAGGGACGGCCACATCTCATGACCTTCTCAGCCCAGAAGTCCTGGCTGGCACATGCAGTAGGGAGCTCCCCCTGCCACCAGCCTGCATCAGTCCCCAGGGAGGCCTGCAGGACGCCAGCCTGAACCCTGGGCCTGCTCCTGACGGCTCCCCAGCCAGCCCTGCAAGGCCATCACCCCTTCCAGCCAGGTCAATGTCCAGAATAGGTCCTGGGAACCTGACTCTCTCCCCTACTGGGAATAAAAGAAAGGGGAATTAAAACAGAGATGGAAGGCAGATAAAACAAAAGGACAAGAAAAACCTGACTTAATGATGTCACGATGAAGTCGACAATTACAAAGCTACCATCCCTCCACCTTGCAGCACCGGACCTCATTCTAGGCCACGGGGATGCTGTAGACAAGCCCCGGTCTCATGTCCCTGGACAGGGCAGTGAGACAGGAAGAACAAGTGGTACACACATAGACAAACACATGTGCACACCCATGAACGCCCGCAAACATGCAAGCGTAAGTGGCAGAAGGGCTCTCTATAAAGACACGCAAGAATCCCAACCAGGCCTGGAGCAGGAGTGAAGACAGGGGCACAGCGCCCCGCAAATGCCACACAGCCTTCAGAGGGGCCCCACCCTAGTCAGGAAGAATTCTGGCTGCACCTGAGTCTAAGGAAGATCTCCTAATCAGACAAGTCCAGAAGATTCGCAGAAGGCCTTTCAGGGCCCCTCGGCTTTCTTAAGTTACAGGGGAAAGGTGTGGGCAGCTGAGTTCCCTTCTGAAGGGGGCCGCAGTGTCCAGAATATGGAGGGACACAGGAGGCAGGAGAGGGGAGCTGCTTGAGCAGGGGAAGAGCGTGTGCAGGCCTAGTAAACAGGCTGCAGGAGTTAGACGCGGAGTGTCAGAAAGTACCCATTGCCCTGGTCATGCAGCTGGCCCTTTGGACCACTCCCTGCCAGGTGCCCACCCCACCCATTCCCAGCTCCCTGAGCTGAACAGCCCAGCAGAGTGCAACTTGGGGCAGCATCCAGTAACCTCCCTCTTACCCGTCTTTTTCTCCCTGCCAAGCCTGTACAAGGAGAGTCCAGCGCCCTGCCAGCCGCTTGGCTCTGAGTGGAAGATAGGGGGAGGTCAAGCTGGCCACCGTGTTAACGTCAGCAACAGATGCACATACGTCCCACCTGAGAGCCCAGGGGGACCAGAAGGTGCTTTGGAAAGGGATGGACCTGGCAGTGCAGAGAAGGGGGCTGGGTTCCCGTGAGCCTCCTCTGCCTCTCTCCTGCCTTACCCTCACTTTCCCTGCTGGCCCGTAACTACCTGGGAGCATTTTTCCCTTTCGCTGCTTACTGGCTGATTATCTCCCCACTGCATCTGAATCCCAGTGGAGACAGTACACCCTGAAGACAAAGTAAGTGCTTCATCTAAACGCCAGAACACTCCATCTTCAAGTTCAGGTGGCTCTCAGAACGGCGGGGGGACAATCCCGCCTACCCCGGGGCAGATCAGGGCTCTCTACTCTGTAACCCAAGGCCACCAACACCTATTTGACCGACTTCTCGATGCTCCCTGCTCCCTGGTGGGCAGGCTCAGAGCCCCAGGGCCTCGTGAATGTTGTGAGTGGAAGACCAAGACGCTCCTGACACATCTGTTCCATTACGATCCTCAGGCAAGCAATGAGGTCACTGAAGCAGAGTGGACACTGCATCTGAGTGTGGCTGCCCCCTCGCTCGGGGGCAGCCTTCAAACAGCTGAGGAACAGAGCACTCACATGAGGTCAACTTAAGAAAAAGCATCTTTCACTCTTTCCTTTACTTCCCAAATTCTAACATCACCAAAGCTGCCCCTGGAGAGGCACAGAATGAAAGGCATGGGCTGGAGGAGGAGATGCCACCGAGGAGCCACACACATCTGTGCCAGCCTGGGAGACCTTGCGAGCCCCCAACCTCTACGAAGTCAACTCAGGTCTGTCTTGGAGCCTCCAAGTGGTGCTTTTAAGTTTGCTAACGATGAAGTCATCTAGGTGGGGTGTTCAGCCTTGCCAGAGAGTTTACACAATGTTACTTATTTTTCCATCTGGCCTTTGTTTCTCCAACACTTAGTTCTGCACGTGGTGCTGAGGTTCGAACCCAGGTCCTCACACATGCCAGGCAAGCACTCTGACCACTGAGCAACTGCTCCAGCCACAACAATGTGCTTTTTAAAAACTAAGGGATCCTGTGCCAGCAAGAGCAGCGATCACTGAGAGGCAGCACAGGCTGAGGGGACGGGCCGGCACCAAGGGCCTGGGTTCCACTCCCTGTGGGGCTGCTGGGCTGTGTGCACCTCCGCAGGCAGAGGACTCTGGCTGGGAAGCAAAGGAGATGTGAGGTGCTGAAGTACAACACGGGTGAAGCAGAACCTGCTGGCAGGAGACAGCCACAAAGAAGCTTGGGAAATGTGAAAACTCAAGCTTAACTGTCCCCAACGGGAAGGGGCCACTCCACTAGAGATTGAAAACAGACGGTACCACACAGCCAACGCAGTCGGCGTCCACACCAGCAGCTTCTGCAAGTACACATCCAACCGCACAGCAAAAGTACTAAAAAGAGAACTGTATCCCTCGCCACCACGCCCTCCTGCGCCAAACACATGGAGACCCCCCCTCGTCACCAAGTCCTCCTGCGCCAAACACAGAAGACC
>PVKS010026011.1:0-29161 GCA_004027875.1 Aplodontia rufa | reverse complement strand
TTGACTTCCTCTCTTCCTATTTTTATCCTTTTGATTTCTTTCTCTTGCCTAATTGCTCCAGCTAGGGTCTCAAAAACAATATTGAATAAAAGAGGTGAGAGTGGACATCCTTGTCTTGTTCCCAACTTTTGTGGAAATGCTTTCAGCTTTTCTCCATTTAGTATTATACTAGCTGAGGGTTTAGCATATATTAAAGTAACTTTCAAAGTATTATACATGGTGATGAATTGGGCATAGCATGTAAGATTATGTGTGAGCAAGTAAAAGATCTCTGGGGTTTTAATAGGTGGCCTGATGACGTCCTCTTGGGTTCTAAGTTTTTCATTGCATGATGACGTGAGCTGCCAGAAAATCGTGAGCATTTTCCTGACATTCTGCCATGCAGTGCGTGTGTGTCTTCCCCACCTCGTGTCAGGCACTTAGTGTGCTTATCAACTGGTGTGTTCTGAGCTGCTCTCCTCCAGCAGTCTTGCTCTTATTAGAGAGGCTAAATTGCTATTTGCTCAGCCTTTAGTTCCTTTTCACAGCTTCCCAAACTCTTAAAAATAAACACCTTATTCCTTTCAGATTTAAAGAAAATGCAGAACCCATTTGCTGTGTTTACTGCTGTGATCTTGTCTAAAAGAGGCATATTGGAACTAATTTATTAAGAGGGATGTTTGGCACTCTCTTTGATGAAGGAAGCTGAAGGTACCAGGCACATTTTGCTTATGTAAAAGGGAAGGCTTACATTAAAATGCAGCCAGATGGGAAGCCATGCTCTAGTCAGAAGAGGTGATTTGATGAATTATTGAAGAGGGTAAGGAGAGTTGAGTGGTGTTTGGCTCTGTTCTTGACCTGGATGTTGAATAGCTGCTGTTCCACATTACCTGAAAATGTTGTTTTAAATCAGCCCGGAGGGATGCTTTTCAGTCTTAGGTACACTCCAGTCTTAAAATGAGGAATCAGAGCACACTCCTGTGTGCCCCTAACTCTCCTGGGAAGTGCCATAAGGGTTTCATATGTGGTCACTGAGTTACACAGAGACACAAGGTCCATTTGCCAGATGAAAGTAGCAGATTCCTCAAAGTCAAAACAGCTGTTCACATTTCATTGAGCATTTATAAGTTGTTCAAGTTTCAAATTCTTTCTATTCATAACATGAAATTGTTTGCAAGTAAATGCACCAGGGGTAAAAATGTGTGTTTCTATACCTCATAGTGACACACATCTTCTGCTTGGAAGATTTATGCCATCTGTGCAGGTAGGATTTTTTTTAATAGTAAAATTTTTATTGTGTCCCTATTTTAAGTTATCTGATGGCAAACTTTTTTTTTATTAGTTGAATATGGACTTACAATTGAGGGGGAATCATTATCAAACAATCAAGAACAGATGTATAATCACATAGTTAGCCAAGGCTTATTCCATTTCATGGTTTCCCCCTTGGGTTCCCCATGATTCTGTGTTTCCCCCAGTTGAACCCCTGTGTTATATGGACTTCTCATAGAGGTCGGAGTTTTCCTTCTGAATTGATTCCCCCCATACTCCTTCCCTCCAGTCTCCTTGATATCCTTCCTAATACCTCCCCTTTCCTGTCCCCTCCTTATGTCTCCAGCTATCCTAGGCAAGGTTCCCCCTGTCTGTGTAAAAATTCATACATCTTGAGGTTATTATTAGCTTAGCCATCTATCATACTGTTTCCGGTTGTAATCTAGCTTCCACAAATGAGAGAAAACATTCTGGCCTTGAGTCTCTGAGATTGGGATACTTCACTTAGCATAATTTTTCCATCTCCATCCATTTGACTGCAAAAGCCATAATATCATTTTCTCTAATAGCTGAGTAGCATTCCATTGTATATATGTACCAAAATTTTTGAATCCACTTGTTGAGTGAGGGGCATCTGGGTTGGTTCCATAATCTAGCTATAGTAAATTGAGCTGCTATAAACATTGATGAAGCTGTATCTCTATAATATATGTTAAACTTTCTTAAAAGGAGCATTCACTACTATTTTTATGTGGCAGAAAGTATGCTTCTCTTTATCAAAGGCAAGATATGTAGCTATCTTGAAAGATTTTTTAAAATTTTAATATATTTAGGAATATAGTTCCTCGGTATAATCAAAAATATTTTCAAGTAGTAGAATGAATTCATTTTAGAATTCAAATAATGCAAATAAAATAGACCAGTATTCTAAAAGTATATTTAGAATCAATCATGGTTTAAAATAAAGCCCTAACTTGCTATTATGGAAGACGGCACATAGCTTCAAATTCTTCACAGCTGGAAAATTTGATAGAAGCACAGGAATTATATTGATGAGGGGAGAAACAAGACAAATTGTTTAATGCTTGGTATTATAGAATTGTAGTGTTTTATAATATTAAAATGTTTGGCCTATTTTTAAATGGCTTATTTTTAAATGGTTGACAATAATGGTACCAGTCTTGTGTGAAAGGATGCATCATTATTATGAATAAAACCATCCTTTAAACTAGTTTCTAAAAATAGTCTTAGGCTTTTTTTTTTTTTTAAGAGAGAGGGACAGTGAGAGAGAGAGAGAGAGAATCAATTTTATTTAGTTTTTCATGTGGCTTTCGTTGCTCCAACACTTCATTGTGTACGTGGTGCTGGGATTCGAACCTGGGTCCTCAGGGCCAGGCAAGCACCATAACTGATGAGCCACTGCTTCAGCCCCAGTCTTACGTCTTTTGTGGAGACATCTACAAAAATCAGACCTCCTTCATCTCTTCATTGAGCAATTACTATGTCCTAGGCACTGTGTTAGGTGTTGGGGATCAAGGCATATGTTCAGTAGCTCTTACATTATGAAATTTCTGCTTCAAACTAAAACCAGAAGCAAATAGAGCAGAGAGCAACCTCCCATTTGATTTGTATTTCAATTTCATTTAATCAGCTAATTGAGAACAAACACCTGCGCTATTTAATAAAGCTGTTAGATTCAAAAGGACCAGAAGTTAAAGGCTGAGGAAATTGAGAGCAGAATTTGTACAGCCTGCAAAACCCATGCTGCGCACTGAGGAATGTTCTGGTCCTCACCTCACAGCTTCTTCCAGCATTATGCAATTTACTCAAGAGGGTGAATTTTTAGTGACTGTAGACTGCAGGGAGACTTTCTGGATCAACCCTCTTACTTGTATGCAAAGCAAACTACTTCATAGCCTGGGTTAGGATTTTTGTTGTGGGGCTGGACTGGTGGCTGTGCAGCTTGCAGGGCAGTGCTTGTGGGCAATAAATGAGGACCCGGGTTCGAACCCCAGCACTGCATACACAGCTAAGTGGCGGAACAACAAAAAACAGATGAAAAACTAAATAAAATTCATTCTCTTTGCCCCTCTCTCTCTTTAAAAAAAGAAAAGAAAATGATTTTTTTTGTTGTGCTAGAATTTGGAAGTAGAAGTGTGAAGTGTGTTTTAAAAAGTTTTTTTCTTTTGGTCCTTAAGCAATTTTCTCTATTATTTAGTGCATCTTTGACCATTTTAACAGGGAAAAATCTATAAATGCCTTCCTGTAGTTGCAGAAAAATTACATTTTAATGTTTAAAATATTTAATGGATAATTTGGTGATTTATTTTATAAATACCCAGAATTCATTATCATTTTTCTTTCTTAAAAGTTGATGAATGGGTGGATTTTGAAAAAATACACTTTTATATTTTGCATATTAATGTCTGAGCTGGGCTCTATGTTTGCTGACTTGCATAGCTAAACATTTAAATTTTACATTGCACTGACAGTTTTTGCATACAATTGACTTTGATTTGGGTTGGGAAAAAGGGGAAAAGATATGAGATCTGATAAAATCTCAAAAGGGAAGCAAAGATTTGCTTCAATAGTTAAAGATTCTTAAATTAACACCGTGTAAAATCTATTAAAACAACAGCAGAAACCTCTTCTTAAAATTCAGAGATGCACAGGCAGTAATTTAAAAAAATAGAAGAAAGCTGGGCACAGTGGTGCCTGCCTGTAATTCTAGTGACTTGGGAGGCTGAGAATGGAGGATTATAAGTTTGAGACCAGCCTCAGCAACTTAGCAAGGCCCTGAGCAACCCTGTCTCAAAATAAAAAATAAAAAGGGCTGGGGATGTGGCTCAGTGGTTAAGCACCCCTGGGTTTAATTCCCAGTTCTAAAATAAATTAAAAAAAAAATTAAAAAAAATAAATAGAAGACAATTACCTGGGTAGTGAGGTGAATTAATATCAACTAGGGATCAGTTTACATATAAGGTATGCAGATAGCTACTACTGAGCATCTAAAACTAAAATACAAAATTCCAGCAAAGTTTTCCATGTTTATTGTATATACAAAAAGAATTGGTTTGTCATTGATAAGCGTTTCAAAGTCTGAAGTGACCCTTAACTTTATTTCTTCCCCATTTTTCACAAGTAGGACACTAATATCAGTCATCATACACAGAGTTTCCCAGAGGCAAGGCTGTGCTCTCTCAGGGTTGAGTGGTCCTGTTGAAATCTTTGGTTGGGCACGGTGCTCCCTGACAAGAGGGATGAATTTACATCTTAGCCAGAACCACAAAGAGTATTGCAGTTCTTAACAAGTACTTCTGTTTCCTGCCTGCGCACAACACATTTAAAAAACTCATTGGTAGACAGAATAAATGAAATAACCTATTTCATTGAAAATTTGATTAAGATTCACTGAACACACAAGAGTAGAATCAGACTAGAAGATTTGTCATTGTGTGGAAGTAAGTACATTTATCACCAGAAATGAGAAGTGCACGATTCTGGGGACATTGGAAATGCTTTAAGAAGAGGGTTTCAGTTGCGTGCTGTTAGCAGCAAAGGGTGCTGGCTCTGTTCAGGGATGAAAGTAAGACCCAAGCTTTGGGACACCTGGAGAAGAGGAAGTAATGTTCGTCTTTTTTTTTTTTTAAGTTTTAATTAATTAATTTTTATAAAGAGTGTGAGAGAGAGAGAGATCTGAGAGAAAGGGGAGAATCAGTTTTATTTAGTTTTTCATGTGGCTTTCGTTGCTCTGAGACTTTGCTGTGTATGTGGTGCTGGGGTTTGAACTCGCGTACTCGCGCATGCCAGGCAAGCGCCGTAACTGCTGAGCCAATGCTCCAGCCCATTTTATTTATTTATTTTTATTAGTGTATTATAGTTCTACATAATGATGGGATTTGTGGTTCTGTTCGTCTTTGTTTGCAGGCTGCCATTTTGAGTTTTCAAGCTTCCCGTTATTACTGTGCCAGTGATTGTTACCTCTCTAATTTTCAGTACCCATCATAAAGCTCACCTGGGAGGGACAGGCAGGTCTCATTGAATACTACAGTGACTACGCAGAAAGCTCCATCCCTACTGTGGATTTGGGAATTCCCAATACAGATAGAGGTGAGTGCTTAATTCTTACTACTCCTCTTATTTCAAATCCCTATTCTGTAAATATAGCAAATTAGAATAAAAATAAAATACTTTTAAAGTACCAAAGTTTTTGCCTTTTGTCATTGTTCTTTTCCTTTTTCCTTCTTCCTCCTCCCCACATAACCCACAGATGACAGCCTCATTCCTCAAATGAAGGACTTTATAGTACAGAGACTTTCCAGTACCGTGTGTTCAGGCAGTCCCATCGCTGTGATTGAACGCGTGTCAGCTACAGTAGAGTTGAGCAGTACATTTTCTTTCCTTCATAGCTCAACATGGCCATAATGGGATGTGCAAAGTTAATTTGTCATTGTCCCACAGAGAGCCTTCATCCTCCTGAGTCTTATGGTCCAGTTCACATCTTGTGTGCATCTCTGGGTAGCATGTGTTCTTATTCTGCGCTGTTCTATTAGAGTCAGCTACAGTACTTTTTAGTATTTGATTAGCAAATTGTTGGACATATGCCTGCTTTTCTTTTCAGATGGCAGGTTTTCTAGTTAAAAAAAATTTTTTTTTAAAGGGAAGTAGAAATTTGGCCACCTCAAATGCTCTTTGTCTGTCTTACTGTTAATTTAGTGTTCCCCCTACATCTTTTATTTTTCTTTTGGTTCTCCATACCCGTTTACAAGTAGAACAAAAAATCACAGCTTGTAATTGCTGTGAGAATTAAAACTTCCTTTTTTGTCTGGACTGAAGATAGTAGTTCTCTACTGCAAATTACCTGGGTGACCTTATGTAATTCCCCTAATCTCCCTGTCTCACATTTCCTCATGTGTGAAATGAATACATTAGACTTCATGATCTCTGAAGTTACTCCTGCTTCACCATGGCTGTGAAAATTAGAGAATGCTAATTTCTAGGAAAATTTCCAACTTTTAAGGTACATGTTCACATTCAAGCTTGTAATTACTTATGACACTTTTAAACCAAAATTTTAAAAAAGATGAATTTATATATTTTAGAGAAAATTATGCATTTTCAGTTTTCTTCTTACCTTTCCTAGGTCATTGTGGAAAAACATTTGCCATTTTAGAAAGATTTTTGAATCACAGCGATGATAAAATACCGTGGTTACTCATTGTGGACGATGATACATTAATAAGGTAAGGAGACATTCTCATCCAAAGTGCTTTAAATTCTACATGCATCCATGTTTGAAAACTATTTTTTTTTTAATTTGAGAGAGGGAAAGTGAGAGGGAGAAAGAAAGACAGAATCAACTTTAGTTTTTCACATGACTTTCATTGCTTCAACACTTAGTTGTGTACGTGGTGCTGGGCTTTGAGCCCGCATTGTTGCGCATGCCAGGCAAGCACCATAATCGCTTAGCCACCGCTCCAGCCCTACAGTAAGTGTTTCTGATTCTGGCCAAGGTGGATGAAAGTGGATTGGATTTACCTTCTCAAGTGAAACAAGCCCCCAAAGCACAAAATATAAGAATAAAGGCTTTTAAGATGCTGGACATTAGACAACACGAAGCCAGTGATTGCTCCAGCTGCCTGCCTTTAGGTAGTTCCAAGCCACTACTTAGGGAGAGGGCAGCAGGAACCTGAAGATTCTTAGTTGAAGAGATAGAGCTGAGGGCTGGAGCACTGGCTCCACGGTTACTCGGCATGTGCAAGTACATGGGTTCAAACCCCAGCACCCACATACACAACTAAGTGTCAGAGCAATGAAAGCCATGTGAAAAACTCAATAAAAATTCATTTTCTCTCTCTCTCTCTCTCTCAGTCTCTCACTCACTCTCACTGTTCCTCTCTTAAAAAAAAAAAAGAGATGTTGCTGAGAGATCTGAGAGCCAAGGCTATTAGCGTTTATAGGAGAGAACACTGGAGACTGAGCAGCATATCTGTGTAAAGAAACTTCAGAACAGTTCGGGGGAGAGCTGTTGGACATACACTAAGGACTGGGTGTGGGGCCTGTTTGCAGCAGCCTGACTGGAAAGTCCATGATTCCCTGGGTATTGGGTAGAGTACATAGGAGAGTCTAGCTTCAATAGCAAGGACTAGTTCACCCCAAACTAAACACCACTCTAGTCCAATCTAGCAAATCCAAAAAGCAAGACCCCAAAAGACAAAACTGTTTCCAAGTTAAGTATCTTGTTTCTGTGGACAAAACTCAAGAAGATTTAAAACTCAAAAAGAAATAAAAAAAATACTTAGCACTCAGTAAGGTCAAGTTCATAGTGTCAGCCATCCAATTAAAGTTACCAGTCAGCCATTAAAAAGAACAAAGTTATGGCATTTGTTGGTGAATGGATAGAAATGTAGAATGTCATGTTAAGAGAAATTATCCAAACTCAGAAACTCAAAGATCAAATGTTTTCTCTCATTGTGGGAGCTAGAGTAAAATAAAGGAAAGGAGGAAGGAAAGATAAGATTACTTAACCATTCAAATACAAAATAACAGATGAACTAAAAGAAGTCTAGTAGAGGAAAGAGAAGGCGAGAAGGGAGGAATGGTGGAAGGGGAAAAGGGGAAGGGAAAAGAAGAGATTTAAAAAAGTACATTATGCATCTCTTAGATATTAAATAGTTCCCATTTAATCAATAAAAATGGGAAAGGGGACAAAATATTACATGGAGAAGAGACAGCCTTTTCAACAAATGGTGCTGGACAAACTGGACAGCCACTTGCAGAAAGTTGAAATTAGACCCATATTTTTCTCCTTGCATGAGAATCAAATCAAAATGGATCAAGGAGCTAGGAATTAAACAGCTACCTTGCAACTGATAGAAGGCAAATTAGGTCCAACACTTTAGCATTTGGGAGTAGGCAAAGACTTTCTCAACATGTCTCCCAAAGTGAAGGAAGTAAAGTCAAAAATCAGTGATTGGGATGCCTTAAAGCTAAAAGGCACTTGCACTGCCAAGGAAACAATCAAAAGAGTCAAGAGGTTTCCTACAGAATTGGAAAGAATCATGGGCTGTGATTCCTCTGACAGGGGCCTCATATCCAGAATCTACAAAATTCTCAAAAATCTCAACTACAAAAACACAACCCAATCAATAAATGGGCCAAAGAGCTAAATAGAAACTTCTCAACAGAGGACATTGATCAAGCCAATGAATACATGAGAAAGTGCTCTAAATCATTAGTAATCAGAGATATGCAAATGAAAACTATAGTAAGATATCACCTCACGCCAGATTGGCAAAAATGAAGAAAATAAACAATAATAGATGCTCGAGGGATTGTGGAGAGATAGGCACACTAGCACACTATTGGTGGAACTGCAGACTGGTACAGCCCCTCTGGAAAGCAATGTGGAGAATCCTCAAAAAACTAGGGATCCTTGGGACTGGAGCGGTGGCTCAGCGGTTTTGGAGCTTGCCTGGCAAGCACAATCACCCGGGTTCAAACCCCAGCACCACGTACACAACTGAGTGTTGGAGCAACAAAAGCCATGTGAAAACCTAAATAAAGTTGTTTCTCTCTTTCTCTGTCTCTCTCACTGTCCCTCTCTCTTTAAAAAAAAAAAATAACAACTAGGGATCCTGCTATTCCTCTCTTGGGTATTTTTCCAGTGGATTTAGAATTAGCATACTACAGTGACAGTGAAATCGATGTTTGTAGCAGCTCAGTTTACAATAGCTAAATTATGGAAACAACCCAGATGTCCCTCACTGGAAGAATGGATCCAGAAACTGTGGTACATATATATCATGGAGTTTTACTCAGCAATTAGAAACAATGATATTGCAGCCTTTGAAGGTAAATGGATGGCTATGGAAGAAATTATGCTGAGTGAAATCAGCATAACCCGGAGAACCAAGGGTCGAATGACTTTACTCATCTGTAGAGGCTGGAGCTAGACCCTGGCCTTTGAGAAAGGAGGTCTATTATCATGTTTTAAATCGTGATAAGGTGTAATGTTATATAACCTAAGGCATTTGTAGAGATGTATTGGGAAGGAGGGGGGAGGGATAAAGGTGGGTAAATGGGGGAGTCTTGGGGGTAAATCTAATTTTCAGAATTTATATATATATTATATTATTTCATTAGAAGCTTGTTTGATTGTTCAACAAATAAATTTCTGAATAAAATTTTTAAAAATGGGAAAAGTAAAATAAATAAATAAATAAAAACCAGAGAGAGGAAAAAAAAGGGACCAGGGGATGGGAGCAGGTGAGGAAGGGGAGAAGTGTTGTGGAGGGACATTGGCCAAATTATATTGTTCCTTTGTGTGCATTATGAATATGTAGCAACAAACTCCACCATTATGTACAAAAAATGTGGAAAAATGAAAGGTTACCAGGCACACAAAGCAGCGGGGACATAATTTAGAGAAAAAAATTAGTTGATTGTAATTGTCCCAGAATTGATAGATTAGTAAGATTTGTACTACTAAATACTTATAACTCTATTTCCCCTTTTCAAAGAAGAGATATAGGCATAAATAAGTTTGAAACAATCTTCTCGTCTTCACCTTCTCCATTGAGTGGGATTAAGAGCAAATTAGGCATTGGGGAAGAAAATGGTGAACTTAAAAACAATGCAGAAGAAAATGGTGAACTTAAAGGAATTGCAATAATAACTATCCAAAATGAAATACAAAGGTAAAAAGCAATGTTAGAAAATGAACAGAGCATCGTCCCTGAGCTGTGCTGCGTATACACACTTGGAGTCCCCAGAGAGAAGGGATACATGACAGATATTTAAAGAACTGTTTTCCAGATTTAATGAAAATCCTTAACCCACAGATCCAAGTAGCTCAGCGAACCCAAACACAAGTCAGAACACAAAAACAGACCAGAAATTTAGGATTGATGTCCTTTTCAACAACCTCTGATGTAGCATTTATTGCACCTATAACTGTTTCACTTTCAATGTCAGTCTTTAGACACTCCGTTGGAAACTGCCACATGATCAGTTTGAACCTTGTTACCTTCTCCTTTGAAAACTCTAATATCATCTTTGGTAATAATGAACTCTCTAAACTTTCCTAAGTCCTGCAACCAAATAATCTGCAAGATTCAGGACCAACCTCTCTTTTCTGTGAAAAATAGCAGCTACATCTTTAAGGTAGTCCCTGTTATCACAGAAACCTGGAACTTTGACTTCTAGAACATCAACAAGTATTTGGGGATATGAAAAACATGCCTTGAATGCAAAATTCAAAAACCACATAATAAAAGTGAAAAAAAGGGGAAGAGATGAAACTAGAATTTAATGCACTTTTTCAAAAAAGAAATATAAGATAAATTTACATTTTCATATCAGAATTGTAATTGTTAAAACACCCAAAAGTAAACAAAATAAAATTTTAGTGAGAATTTTAGAATCATAAGGTGTTTGTCTGTTGTGAGTTGTTTCATGTAGTATAGTGTCCTCAGAGTTCATGTTGTCATGTTGTAGCATATTGTTTAGTTTCTTTCCTTTTTAATAGCTGAACGATATTTCATTGAATAGATATACCATATTCTGCCTGTCTGTCCATCTGTCGATGGACTTTCAGGTTACTTGCACAGCTTACCTTTTGTGTTTACTGCTGCTGTGAATGTGAGTGTCCAGGTTAGTGTTGACTTTGGGAACCATGCTAATATTTTATACATTAGAAATAAAACAAATCAACAAGAATAGAAAAAACACAATAATTAGGGGGCGGGGTACTGTAACAAACGGATCCAACTATACTTCAAGTGAAAGTATACTCACACTCAAAGAAAAAATATTGCTAATGTACATAATTTTTGCAGATAGTATTTAAATATACCCATTGAGTGAGAAGAAAGGAGGAACTACAAACAAATTTTGAGTTTTAGTCGATCTGATTTTTGAAGTGGTGTGGGTGAAGCAATTTGGAAATTATTTTAGGTACATCATTGTCTTGAATAGATGTTGATATTTTGGGGAGCTAGTGTTCTCACTGTGGAAGGGAAATATGAATAAAGAATGGAGCAGGTCAAGGAAGAGCTCTATGGGAATAGATTATAATTGAAGGAATTTTAATTTATACTTTTTGTCAGAACTGATACTTTCTGAAGTTGTATATGTATGTTTTTGTGTAGTGATTAGCTTAGATACAAGCATTGCATCCATGTTTCTGGTTTGAGTTGTTATAATTAAGGCTGCTGTGTATCTTTGTGTAGAAGTTCATATAGACATATTCCTACACATTTTAGCCAAAAGCTAAAATAGGTAGGAGTAGAATAGCTGGGACATGTAACTGGTGTAAGTTTAACTTTTTAAAAAAACTCATTATATCAATGTTAAATTTCCTGGAGTTACTGACTTTTTTTTTTAGCATTCTTAGGAAATCCACATGAATGTATTTAGAATGGAAGGGGCATCATGTATACACGACTTACTCTCTAACATTTCAGAAGAGGGAAATATACACAGATACACACATACATATGTACATGCATGTGTGGTGGAAGGGAAAACAGAGTAGAGAGAGTGTATAAACCACAAAACAAATGGGTTAATTCTTAAGAGCTAATAAATCTGGGTAAAGGACATATGGAAGTTCTTTGTCCTACCTAGTCTTGTAACTCTTCTGTAATCTTGAAATTATTCCCAAATAAAAGGTTAAAAACTAAATACCATAACAGGTTAGGTGGAGCATCTTTATTTTAAAGATCGGTATTGCACGGTTAAAGTCCGTCTGCACTGCTGAGCTGCATTAGTGTAGTGAGGATCGCACTCGAGCTAGAGCATTGCTATGCTGTTTTTCTTCATTTTTGTGCCTCAAAATTGCCTGAAACGGGAACAGATTGTTAAATGAAGTTCTTTTCCTGGATCGGTAGCCAAATTCCCATAGATAGAATTGGAGATCTATCAGCTTTTCCACATTTCCACTTTTTTAGTGAATATGAAATATGTGATAATTATCAGACTCCATTTGTGATCCCTCAGTTTTAAAGTAATATTGTGAATATGGAAATAGTGTTATAAGGGAAAGAAACCCATAGGAGATGTTAAAGTCCAGTTATTTTAACCTTAGAAATGACAGGTTTTGTGTTACGTTGACAGTCTCACGGTATGCAGGAGGAAGAGAATACCACACAGCTCTTTTTCTTTCTTTTTTTTTTTCTTTTTCTTTTTTCCTTCAGGTCCAGAAGTAGATATAAATTTGCCCTAGAAAGCTTTGGGTTTTTACAGAACACTTTACAAACCAAAGGCTACAATTTCCTTAGAGATCTTTAAGAACATGTTCTCCATCACTGAATAGGATCAGCACACTTATTTGCCTTCCCCACGCAGAGCTATTTATCAGATGACTTCTTGAAGAAGTCACATTAGGTACTTAGAATGTCTAATATGTGTGCTGAAAATAGCATAGTGTTCTCTGGTGACTCAAAACCTGCCAACATTATCAGAGGCCTTGACCTCCAGACAGATTAGAAACCTGAACTGCAGATTTGTAGGCCCTCTGAGCACCAGCACTTGGAGATTTTTTTTTTAAATACATTAAGTATTTTCTTCACTTTCACTTTAAACTTTATCAGCAGTATTTTTATGGGATGCATGAGCAAGGATGCATGACCACTTAGTTTTCGTATGGTTACTGGAGGGGGTCAACAGGTAATGTTGGGCAAGTACTCTATACTGTAGATTTCATATCTCCCTTTACTCAATCTAGTCTAAAAATACAGGTGTTAGTGGGCTCTTAAGAGCGCAGAGGGAAGTTTTTGTAAGTGGGTGAATTTTCAGTATCTTTAAGGTTGGGAGTGAAGACTTAGAGATTTCCCAGAAATTTGGGAGTGACAGACCTGGTGAACAATCTTGGGGAACTGAAAGGCCTGGGAGAGCTGGCTTGGGGAGTGAAGGTGTGAGGAACTATAGTCTTTAAAAGTTACAGTCTCTCTGTCTTCCTTTTGTCTCCTTTCTTCCTATCTTTTCTTTCCTACCTCATTATCACTATCCCATCCCCAAACAGAGAAGAAAAAAGTTAGTCTTTAGAAAGCTGCTGTGCTTGATGTTAACACTGCTTGTGGGAGACACTTTCATGGTTAGTAATTTGGAGAAATGCCTGCTATCAGTCCACCTCTTGGAGATTCATGATGCTCATGAGTCACAGGCTGAGGCACATTCCAGAGTTCAGTCCATTAAAAATTTTTACAAAGTTATTGACCATGGGAAAAAAAGTTTTAAGGATCAGTGATTAATATTACAAGAAAAGCTAAGACTTTTGTGATGTGTGACCTGAAAACTAGATTAGATGCAACAGTAGGAGGACTTTATAAGGCGTTTCAAGGTATTAAAAGTTCTTAAAATGGAAACAACTTGCCTTTCATAGCATCAACCTTTGTGTCTCCTTTAAAAAGTGATTTCTAGTTTTGACTTTCCTGTGAGATCTTTTTTATTTCATCCTTTCAGCATCTATAGTTGCAGGCATTGTTCTGTCCAGCGAGTTGTCAATGTAGACACATGACAAGGCCCCGTAGAGGCCGATGAGCATTTGAAGAGGTACGCAGAGAGACAGCAAGTTCATGCACTGGGGTGGGCTTACGGAGGCAAACACCAGTCCAGGTGTGTGTCATAACCTGAGGGTCTCCAGGAAAGCCTCACTGCCCCAAATTTTTGCACACCTGCCAGCCACATGCTTGACCTGGGTGCACCTTAACTTATTCATACCTCAGAAGTTCCTTTTTTTGGACATTAAGGATTAAAGACAAAAATAGCTAAGTCCCTCTCAAAAGATGTAAGCATTTGGCTGTACACATTGCAGAAAGGACTGGTGGAAGTGAGATTTATAGCATACTGACCACCTCTCTTCCTTTACCTGACACCTACCTGCTCCCCCACATCAGGCAGCCATGTTCTGGCAGGGGCTGACTCAGACTGGGGTGTGAGCCCTTGGTTTCTCAGTTTCTCTTCTGCTTCCAGTAAAATAAAGTGTTCATACATTTTTCTTTGGGTCTTTTAAAAATCCATTTGTTCTATAAATCACTTGGATCTCATCTCAGCATTTTCACTGTATAGTGCTGCCTAGCAAAAAGAGGGGGATGGAAGAACTGTGAGGTATTTGTTTTGAGATTGAATAAGAATTAAATAATTATTACTTATGTTCCCTTTGGCATCTCAGCATCTCCAGGCTGCGCCATTTGCTTAGCTGCTATGACTCCAGTAAACCCATGGTCCTTGGAGAGCGCTACGGATACGGCCTGGGTGCTGATGGCTACAGCTATGTCACAGGAGGAGGAGGGTAAGAATGAGCACAGCTTTTTGCAAACACTGTTGTCTCTCTGTGTCCATGGGGGATCTGGATCCAGGACCCCAGCGTAGATGCTCAAGTCCCTTATGTAAAAGGTAGCGTTTTCACATAACCTGTGTATATCTAGACTGACTTATACTACCTGTTACAATATAAATGCCACGGAAGTAGTTGTTATGTTGTGTTGTTTAGATGGTAATGACCCAGGGAAAAAAATGTCCATGTTACTGGAAGAGGTCTGAGGATTTCCCAGACAGAGGGACCTTGACCGGGGGAGTCCTTATGGAGGAGAATTTCAACACTTTAGTCAGAGACACAGATTTATTTAGGAAAGCGAATAAACATTGAAAAGAGAATGCAAACCATCTCCAGAGTGAGAGGCGCTCTTTTGGGTTCTCCGTCTCTTCTTTTGAAGGAAACCTGGTAAGAGGTGGTTATGGCAAGGCAAGTAGAGATAAGGTTACGAGACAGTTTAGGATGGTCTGGTCATTCTCGGAGTTCTTCAGGCTGCTTGGTCTCCATTGTCTGATCAGTTATAGGTTTCTTAATATATCTCTCTTGGCTTCATCTGTTTATTGGTGGGTTAGCTAATAGTGCACAAGGAAATTATCATTAAGCAAGTGAATTTTCAGTAACTCTTAAGATTTGTAGACTTTCCAGAAATTTGGACTGGGAGAAGGAACAGGCTTGAGGCATGACAGACCTGGAAAAATATGAGGAATCTTAAATTAAAATTATATTTCCTTGTCCTTCCTTCAATGTCCTGTCTACCTATTTTGATTCTTTTGTCCCACCTCATGTACATGTTTTGTACATTTTTTAAAAAAATATTTTGATCTGTGGTTGGTTGAATCCCTGTACTTGGAGGCTATAGCTACAGAGGGCTGACCGTGTTTTTGAACACTGAACTTTCCTTTCCACAGGCAGAGGTGGGTGTGTGGTGTTGGGATCTGTAGACATGTGAGTGCTCTTTGAATGGTAGCTGTTACTGTAAGAGGAAAGTGAATATTGTTATTTGTGAAATAGGAATATGAAAAGAACCCACAACAAAGAGCAATTTATCCCTTGAAGAGATAATGTAAAAGTACATTTCAAAGTACTTGGTAGAAATGTCCCTGTAATAACGATTGCCTCTAGGCAGACAGCTACTTTTGATTGTCTGTTTAAATGAAAACAAATTTGCTTATAGATTTTAATTTAAAAAAAATAAGCCATTATACTTTAAATTATCCAGTGCTTAATAAATCACTTTTGGAAAAAGAGTAGTATAAAAGCTTAGATTTAGACAATTAAATAAAATTTGTGTGGGATTTATTGGTTTTAAATAACAGCTAAAAATCAATCTTTTAAAATGAAGTACCTGCCTCATCTCTTATGGGGAAACATTTTAATTTGATTTATACGAGCAAATCGATTGAGTAGTTAAGTCTTTTCTATTATTGCTGTAGTTTTTGCTACTGGGGTGTTTAAGAAAATGTTAACTTGTCTTCAACTCTAGTCATTTAAATTCATTCAACAGATGTTGTTTGAAAGTTCACTATATGCCAGGCAGCATTATGTCCATTGATTATAAACTTCTGCAGGACTAAGACGTTTTATTCCTAATTTGTAATCCCTTAGATTAGAATACTTCCACCTTAGTCGATTTTTTTTCGTCTTTGTATAACCAAATACTTGAGTCTGAGCAACTTATAGTTAGTGTAAGATTTGGTAGCATCTGCTCAGGTCTGGGGAGGCCCTCATGGCCACGTCACAGCATGATGGATGGCATCCTGGCAGGAGTGTGTGCAAGCGGGAGAGATCACATACTGAGATAGGGAGATTAAAGGGTCAGGCTCATTCTTTTTATGATAATCCACTCTTGTGGTAGCTAACTAGGGGGTCCTTGGAGAATAGAATTGATCTCTTCTGAGGGCAATGCCTCTAGTGACCTAGTTACCTTCCACCAGGCCCCATCTCTCTTTTATTTAAATTTATTTTTATTAGTGCATTATAGTTGTACAGAATGATGGAATTTATTGTCACATATTCATAGATGCACACAATACAGCAATGCAATTTAGACAATATCCCCCTGTCCCTGTACCTCTCTACCTCCCTTTCTCCCATTCCCTGATCCCTTGCCTCTCTTCTGGGTCCTATATTTTTCCTAAAATACCCAAGTGCAGTGACACAAAATTCTTAAACCTATGAAGAACATTTTTTATATGCATGACCATAGTATGTACAGTGACATACTTATAAATGCTTGGAATGTACCTTGCTTTGTCTCAGTTCCAACATTTCTCCTTCTTCTCCCTTCCTATCATCCCTTGTTGTTCTTCGACGAATTTGGCAATAGGATTAAACATTTATGTTTTTGTAAAGGCAGGCAGTACAGCTTATTCAAATATCGTACCCAGTATCTTGCAACTGTATCTCATAAATATTAACAAATTGCATTTTTGTTCTGTGGTTCTAACCCATGAGTTTATCTACCTTTCCCCCAAGCCTGGGTTTACCTCCTGCCACAACAAATGCGGGAAAGCATTCCAGGCCCCATCTCTTAAACGTTCTGCTACCTCTCAACCCTGCCACACTGGGGACCAAGCTTTTGGCACGTGAACTTTTGGGAACATGTTAAATTCATATTGAAACCATAGCAGGTTCCTTCTTCAGGTTCTCAAGAGTCATACTGGGGTGTTCTGGTTTGCCTAGCTGATTTGGTGGTGAATGCAGCGTGGTTATGGTGGTGGCAAGCCCGAGCAGGAGTGCTGATGTTTGTTAAGCAGTGTCATGCATCTACCCGAGGTCATCAGCAACAGGAGATGGGGGTCCAGGAGGGCCTTTCTAAAGGCCAAGGAAAGTTGACCTCTTTGTTGAAAAGGGGCTCAAGCTCTTTGCAGCCATCCAGTGACATGTGTAGCTTTCTGGATGAGGTATTAGGTCCAGTTAGGGATCAGGACATATCCATTGATCTTTTGGAAGGGCCCTGTTATCTGTATATGGGTTTATATATTTTGTAGCACAGATGTTCATATATTCTTAAAGAATTGCCTTTTTGTATGATTTCTGCAGGCAAACTGTTGTGTTGTCCTTCTTGTCTCAGCTGTTGTGCTGAGACCGCCCTTGAGGTCTTCTGAAACCTCACTTTAGCTTTCCTAATGACATTGTCTTTCCTGACTGCAGGGGGATGCTCATTTACTCGGCTAGCCCAGTGTGTGCCAGCACTGGCCATGCACAGATGAAAGCCCCCCACACTTCCCATGCCTACGGCAGGCCCTACTAGGTCACCAAGGTGGCACCTTTAACCTCCTCTGCGTTCAGCCTCTACTTCGCTACTGGATATTTCCCTCCACCGGTAGTTTTCCTGCTTCACGACTTCTTCACCCACTATGCATCTTCCTCGTTCACTTGAGAACGTCGCAAGCATCCCTTCCTCTCACCATCTGAAATTCCTCAGCTCTTCACTCAGCCTTCTGCCTGATTCACCCTGCCCTCCTGTGACCGCACGGTGGTCAAATCACATGCATCGTCTCCAGTCTTCATCTTATTTCTGCTCTTAGCAGCCTTTGACAGATCTCGGTTTACTTGAAACACTTCTTTCTCTTGCCTTCCAGAGCACCATCCTGACCTTGCTTGTTCCTGTCTTGCTGGTGAGACCTTCTCAGTTTTTTTTGTCTCTCCCTTTAAAGTCTGTGTTTCTTAGTCATCTTTTCTGATCTCCCTCCTTTCCTCATTCTGCATTCTCCCTGGGTGATTTTATCCACCCTCATGTACCAGATACCTGTCCTCAGCCTAGAATTCTCTCTGGCTTCTGATGCGTAGATTCACCTGCCAAAGGACACCTCCACTTGGTGATTCAGAGAAATGTCCCCTCCCATGCTGAGCTCATCATTTCTGACTCCAACTCCTCCGCTGATCCTTTTCCATTGAACCTGTCTCAGGGAAGGCACCAACAGGTGCGGTTTCCTCCCCCTGGAGTCTGCAGGTCAGCTCTCACCCTTTCTCTTCATCTGTCCTCACCCTCAGCCGTGGACTGAATTCTGAGTCCTGTCAGTTTTACCTCCTGAGCTGCTCTCCCTTCAGTACTTCTCTCCACCTCCTCCACTCATCTCGTCCACCACCATCTCTGCTCCAATCTCCTGCTCTCCCTGTTTCCCATCTTCCTGCACTCCATGGAGTTATCCACACTGTTCTAGAGAGAGAGCCCTTTCCAAAAGCAGATCTCACCCTATCTCCCCTGATCACAGGCCACCAGCAGCTTCCCCTTACCTTTACTTTTCCCTGAAGACTTGAGTCATCTCTTAACTTCTGGCATTTAAGATAAGGACATGGTCAATAACATTTCACCAGGAGTCAAGCTGATCTTGGATGAGGCCTCAGTTTTGATCACCTAGTGATTACCTAGGCCACAGCCTCCCTGGGTGCCACTGAGACTGCTGCTGTGGGGCTGAAGGCTCCAGGTGGGCTTCTCGTCCACCTACGGCCCTAGGCCCCAGTTGCCCCTGAAAGCTGCATGGCCTGCTGCTCACCTGGGAGGAATTCCCCTCTCGAAATTCATTCACCCAAGTTCATGGCATCCACCTCTCTTCGATAATTCCAGAAATCAATCCGATTTTTACTTTTTTTGTATGTTTTGTTGCATTACCGCAGTGTGCAAATCTGTTGCATCCTTTTGTATCCCAATTGGGCCTAGAACTTCCACCATCACCTGTAGGACCAAACCTGAGCAAGCCTCACATGTCCCCTCCAGGTCTTGGCAGATGGTGTTTTACCGTTCTGGTTTTCATCCTGAAGAATTCATGCGGAACTTATTGTTTTGTCTCTGAAGCACTTTCTTTTCCCCTCTCCCCCAGAGTGAGGCATCTGTTGGTCTCCACAATTCCAGCCGTCTGTCTGCCTAAGTCCTTGTCATTCTTTTGTACTCGATATAGCTGTTATCTATTCCTGGAAGCCTGCAGCCCAGCCTAGCCCCTCAAATCTGGGTTTAGTGCCTTTCTAATGTATTTCATAGCATATTATGTAAACCATTATCATTTAATTGTCTATTTACTTTCTTATTTTCTACTTAAATTATTTGCAGGCAGCACCTGTGTCTTACTTCTCATTATATCTCCACTTCAGAGCACAGGGACTCATTTTCTTCAGTGTACGGAGAATACATGAATAAACGAATGCATGAATGCTGGGCCTTTGATTGTTACATAAGTAACACGGCCCACATAATATTGGGGTTTTTGAAGTCCTTTTATGCAGGCACAGAAGCATTCTTCATGAGATTGCCTTTTCTGCCAACTTTGATGAAAGTTGCATACACAATGTGGAATAGTTCCTCCTGCCCCAGTAGGGTTTTCTAATGATCGAGCTGGAGAACCAATATGTTTTTTTAAAGCAGCAAGTTAGGATCAGTGGCTAGTAAAATTTGTTCATAGACCATAGCAGCATTTTTAAATAATGAAATGCAGAATGGAACAGAATAAAATGGTTCAAAGGGCATCACGTGTCATAAGGGTAAGTTTACACACACCCATATATATATATATATATATACACCACACATAAATGGTTATAGTGTGGAGCATTTTTCTGGTTTTCTAATTATGTTACAATCAAATAAGTTCTTGAAAATCACAGCCTTGAACCCCCATTTCCTAGGTCCTACTTGGCAGGGCCGTCAGAAGCATGAACTTCAGTGATTTGCATATGCGTTCTGTGTTTGGAAAGTGAGACCTTTGCAGTGTGTGAATGGAAGTTTGGCTCTGTTGCTTGCTCCATGGAAGTTTGAGAAAATTAGTCAAATGGCTGTTTCCTTTTTTGAACATGTTTGTTTACATGTATGAGTTTGGGTAGGAAGTTGTGCTTGGGGGGTCATGAGTGTCTGGCAGTTTTGGGGGCTCATGAGTGTCTGGCAGTTTTGGGGGCAGATGACTTCAGCAGAATAATGTGGGGAACAGTACCTTTGGAAGAGACCACAGGTAGTGTTTCCCAAAAAGGCAACCATGATGTGTCCCTCTGCTGGTGGCCAGAGCACAGGCGTGGTTTTGATGGGTGTTATCATCTCTGTGTGTTTTTCTGCATCTGTAGACAAGATCTTGGGCAAACCGGCCTTCCATTTCGTTTCTTCACGGTTTTAAAATTCGTGCATTATTGTAGTAAGGCAGCGAAGCCATTAGCTTTGCAGCTTTTCTTGCTTGTTTTTCATCCCTCCCCGCACTGACCCTCAGTGCTGGGGATCAGGCCCAGGGCATCATGCATGTTAGGCAGGCACTCGGTCCCTGTGACACAGCCTCGGCCCCTAGTCTTGTAGCTTTTTAACATTGTCTTAATATTTAAAAGGTGGTAGATAGAACAGACAGGTATTCGTTTTTCCATGATGTGATTGGGAGTTTTCCCTTTTGGGAGTCATTTTGTTTGGAAAGAACCAAGGGGCACATTAACAATTAAATATTATTGAAGGCCCACGTGCATGAGTTTATGTGAATGATTAATGTGAGACTGTTCTGTGTTGAGTAGGCAAAAGAATAAAATAGTTACTAATAAAAATTTCACGCTGACGGTTTATTTATTTTATATTTTGAGAGAAGGACTCACACAGAGAATCAATTCTGTTTAGTTTTTCATGTGGCTTTCGTTGCTCAAACACTTTGTTGTGTCGTGGTGCTGGGGTTTGAACCCACATACTTGTGTGTGCCTGACGAGTATGATACTGCTGAGCTACCGCTCCTGGTTTTGCAGACAACAGACCCGAATCAAAGGCTGCCTTTTTCTTTCTCATTCTATCAGGAGCTGGCAGAAGAAAAAAAAAGAAAGCATTTTCACTCTGTTCTGTCAGCACGAGCTTCACTCATGCCCTTTCCCTGGGGCTGGTAGGTTTGGCTAACATGGGGGACTTGGTGTTTGACTCAGCCCCAAAGGCGTGTGACCTGGGGAATTTTCCCTGGCGGACAGTAGACTTTCCAAGAGAAAATCAGTTTCTGGTGGGTTTTCAAACTTGCAGTTTCCCCTTTTGTGTGGCTGACTAAATATTTCTTCTTCCTGTACAGTTGTACTCCCTTGTACCATCTTAAATAAAGAACTTCTTTTTCCTCTGGTAGTCCATTTCCTTGTGAAATCTGCTATCTTAGAAAGGCCGAGGGACACGTTGTCAGACTTGTTGCTTCCTCAGAACCGGGACTCAAGTATTAAACTGCACTTCACTGATGCCAGCTCCTTGTGGAATCCTCGTGTTTGAGTCAGGGATTGTATACCCACTCTGTTCTTTTCCCCTTCCTACTAGACTTACTGAGAACTCTTCCTCCCATGGAAAGATCTTTGCAAAGGCAGCTTCATTCACACTTGTCGGTTACATCAAACTTTTATTGAATGCCTACAATGGGAGTGCAAGGCCCTCATTTTGGTTCTGGAGTGAGTGTGAATTTGAGATAGTTTTGCCTTCAGGAAAGTCTTTGATGGTTGGGGATGATCTGAACTAGTGGTTTTTTCCCTAGAGATCGGGAACTATAGAAAAATATTATTGCCTCCAGCACTGGAGGAATCTGCTGTTGGCTGGGCACATTCCTACATGTTGCTGTGACTGCTGCCTCTGTTGAATCACGACCCTGCATGGGAGCCAGGCCCAGGGACTGGCACCCTGGATGTTGCCAGAGCATACGGCTGCCCCTGTTACCTGCCTCTGCTATAGAGACTGGGACCAGGAGCAGAGGGTCTGTCCTAGAACTGGGCCCATTGTTGTCTGACAGAAGCAGGACTCAGCTGAAAGGGAGGGTGGGCAAGGATGTTTCAAAGTTTCTAGCACCTTGCAGTACTGAAGAGAATGCAAAAGCACTGGAATGGGCTGGAGTTCCATCAGAAAGCGTGTGTGTGTTTGTGTGCGCGTGTCTGCATTTCTCTCTCTGTGTCCCTCCATCACCTTAAGGAAGCTTCTGTAGAGTGGAATCACAGCGGATGGTTTTTTTTAGTCACATTTTATCTCCTTGTCAGTTAAGACATGTATGAGTAAGATTCAGTGTTTCCGAGCCCATCTATCTGATGGGAATGTTGGCAGATTCTGTTATTGATATCATTGAGGATCTTGAAGCTCTGGAGCTGTTCTAATTTTCCAAATGTCATATTGAAACAAGAACATTGCATAGTATTAGTTTGTAGGAAATACATGTAAAGTTGCCTACTAGGTACGTAAACATCTTTTTAAAGTGATTTTGCTTTTCACAGAAGGCACAAAAACATTTTCCCAGAGTAACTACTGAATGTAGGTCAGCTGATCACTGTCTCTTACCTTCCTCCACAGTGTGGCCTCTGAAGCATTTTACTCTGTTGGGATTGATGGGCTCTGTGGAGTTACTCTAACCCTGTTCTCTGTTCTGGCTCCCACTAGCATGGTCTTCAGCCGTGAAGCCATCAGGAGACTTCTCGCCAGTAAGTGCCGATGCCACAGCATTGATTCTCCAGACGACATGGTGCTCGGCATGTGCTTTAGTGGGCTGGGCATCCCTATGATACACAGCCCCCTCTTCCATCAGGTGAGAAAATGGGTTTTATTCTTACCTTGGGGGGAAGGAGGAATTTCCCTCCCACTTAAGGATTCCACTTCTTTCCTTTCTTATGTTTTGGAAATGATCATAAGAACTATGGCTCCAGGGAACATTTTTAATGAACCTTGTGTCCTCCATGTACACCATGAAGATGGGACGCAAATACATCTAGAAACCCAAATGGTGCTGGGCTAGTGTGGGATCAAGGAAAAGCTTCTCTCTCTCTCTCTGTTTTCTGTTAAAAAAAAAAAGTCATTTAAAAATTATTGTATGCTATCTAAAAATATATAGGACTGACCTAATGTCCCACTGGTCATCAGTTGTGTACAATTCTCCACTGTCCTCAGGTTTTACATTGTCCCTCTAGCTTTATTTTTACCAGGCATTCTCCCATTTGTTGAAGTTAAACCCAGTGACTAACATCTATTAAAATCCAATATGGTATCTGAATATATTTTGAGGGTTACAAAATGAAGAGATGTTCATCAGGCATAATCAGTGTTAAAGCTTCGCCACATGCATTTTGGGGTTGGAGAAAGGAATCCTGCCTATTTTTAGTACTCTTTTATGAATCTAGTCAGTGAATGTCCTTCTAAGAATAATAGCAGGTATACATTAACTAAAAATAACTATAGATCTATATCCATCTAATGTACTCCTGCAGGAAATTCAAAGCTTTTTGAAATTTGAATATAAATGCATGTGTATTTTAAGTGCCCTACCTTTCATTGAAAATATATTCTTCATGCTTTATTTAATAACCAGTTGCAAGTGCTATCACAGCAATTTAGAAAAATTGAGCGTGACAGAAATAGCACTATTGAAAACAACTTGAACCAGGCAAAGAAAGTTTTTGCATTAAGAAAGGCAGACTCCATTTCTGTGTCCTTGAAACAGTAAGGGAAGATAAAAATAGACCTTTAATAAAGAGAAATTCATGAGAAACCTCCTTGTTGGTATCGTATGAAGGCACTTATCCATCCTTTAAGGCCTTGAGAGGTCTGACCCATTTTTAAGCCTGTGTTGTGTTATGGTAACTGAGAAAAGCAGGATATTCTTTGTTGCTTCCCCTCTTGCTCTATTTCATGATGTTTCACTCATAGAAAAGGAAGGCTAATTAAAATTATTAGTATATAAAGGAAGTAATTTATCAAGGTTATAGTGGGACAGGTCTTAGATTTTTATGGTTGACCTTTTCTCTTAGGAAAGAACACGTTAATTAATAAAAATAAGGAGAAAAGAGAGAAGGAAAATAATCTAATCCTTAAGCAAAAGTCCTTTGAAAGTATTTAAAAAAATAAAAACATTGTTGTTTCCTACACTTCAGAACTCTTTCTCTAATTCACATAATAATTTTTAAACCTTTCCAAAATCATAAAATGTGTTTGAAACCTATCCTCCCCCAAAAGACAGTGCTGTATTTTCTAATCCTTAAGTCTCTTTTAGAGTTTGATGTGACTTTAGACAGTGCTTTCCGTTTATGACTTTTGAACATGGATCCAAACAGCTTGTTTGTTTGTATTGATGATGAAATAAAAGGCAAAGAAATAGTGTGTAAGATTTCTGATGAGTTAGAAGGACAGAGATTATTTGGCAACAGCCTCAATGGTACTGTTATTTGGGCCATCTTCCTTCTGTTCAGTCAGGGAATTTACTGTGAAATCATATGAAACCCAATGAAGACTGTAGTTAGCAAATCCAATAACTGAAGTTAGAAATTATATAGGCAGACTTAATGGCATATTTGAGATGGCAGAAGAAAAAAATTCAATGAATTTGGTGACAGATGGATAAGATTTACCCAGTCTAAAGGAAACTGAGGGAAAAGACTAGAAAAGTTCAGCAGAACCTTAGAGACATGATAAACCATAAAGTGTACCAAAATTCATTTAGTGAAAGTCCTAGAAAGGGTAGAGAAAATGGAACAAAAAATTTTTATTTTAAAGAAATAACACTTGAAACGTTCTAAAGGTGGTGAGAAACAATCTGTGAAGCCAAGAAGCTCAACAGGTTCCAAGAGGGTAATGATGAAAAGAATCACACCTAGACATGTCACGGTAAAACTGATAAAAGACCAAAACAAACTGAAAATATTAAAAGCAGCGAACCTAATCATCATGAAGAGGGGACTAAATATGATTATTGGGTGATTTCTCATTATAAATAATGGAAGCAAAAAGGAAAAAAAAAAAGAACAACAACTATCAACCAGTAATTCTGTGTCCAGTAAAACTGTCTTTCCAATTGAAAGTGAAATAAAGACATTCTCAGATGAATAAAAAGTTAATTTTTTTTTGCTAGTAAGGCATTCCCTATAAGAACAAGCTGGAAAAAGTCCTTCAGGCTGAAAGGAAATGGCATCAAATGGTAATTGGAATATGCAGATAGGAATGAAGAACACTGAAAAGGGTTCATAAGGGTTTGTTGGTAAATATGAAAGACTGTGTGTTGTGTATGTGTGTGTAAATGCAAGGGAAGGAATTTGAGCTCTGGTGTAGCAAAGTTGATTTTATTTGTATTAATCTGATAAGTTGTAGATGTATATTGTCCCTGGAGCAGCCTCTCCTAAGAAAATAACTTTTAAATATAATAGAAAAAAGATGACAAAAGGATGTAAATTTCCAAAAAATATTTTATTTTACCAAAATTTAGCAGTCAAGATGCAAGACACATAGAAAACAAATGTCAAAATAGTTGATGAAAATTCAGTCATATCAGTTATTACATTAAATATGCTCAGACTGAAAAAAATCAAAAGGCAAAAATTGTCAGACTGAACAGGATACAAGATCTGACTCCATGTTGTCTGTAAGAGTCAAGTACACTTTAAATTATAGATACAAATAAGCCAAATGGAAAAGGATGGAAAAAGATTGCTACGTGAATAGTCATAAGACAACATAAGTGGCTCTGTTAATATTAATTTCAGTGGACTGTAAGAACAGAAATACCACTAAAGTCAAAGGGACAGAAGGCCAGCACACCCAGAATCTATAACAACTGGAAATATATGGATATACTTGAAAAGAGATCCTCAAATACATGAAGTGTAAATTGACAGAGCTGAAGGGAGAAATAAACAACTATTAACTATGTGCCTTATCTGACTACGTAGGACATTTCACATGGCCACAGAATGTACATGATTTTTTTTTTTCAAGAGAGAGATGGAGAGTGTGCATGAGAGAAAGAATCAATTTTTATTTATTTTCTATCTGGTTCTAGTTTCTCTGGCACCCAGTTTTGTACATGGTGCTGGAGTTTGAACTTGGGTCCTTACACATGCCAGGCAAATACTGTAACTGCTGAGCTACCACTCCAGCCCAGAATATACATTCTTTTTAAATGTACTTGGAAATAGATCATAAAATAAGTCTCAAACGTAAAAGGATTGAAACTGTATTTTCTTCCACCACAATGAAATAAAATTAGAAATGAATGACAGAAAAATTGAGAAATTTCTAAATATTTAGAAATTAAATAGCATACTTCTAAATATCTCATGGATCTGAAAACAAATTACAAGGCGGATTAGAAAAATATCTTGAATGCAAATGAAAATACAATATTTTAAAATTGTGGGTGCAGCTACACAGCAATTACAGGAGTCCTTACAGTTTTAAATACATTTGAAACAAAGATATAAATCAACAATCTTAAGCTTCTATACTGAGAAGAATAATATCAACTCAAACCTGAACTAAATAGAAAAAAAGAAATATAAAAAGTTCAGAGTAGAAATCAATGAGTTAGAAATCACAAAAATAGTTGAGAAATTCAGTGAATCCAAAAATTAGTTCTTTTGAAAAGATCAGTGAAGTTGGCAGAAGTTTGGTAGGTTGATCAAGAAAAAAGAGAGGACACACATTGCCAAATCAAGAATGAAAGAAGAGATAACATTACTCTACTGAAATTATGCCAGCATATTAGACAATTTAAATGAAATGGAAAAAGGCCTGAAATCATACTCATTAGCAAAATTGTTTCGAGAAGAAATAGAAAATCTAAACATATAACATTTATCAACTCATAAGACCAATGGAAACCTGGCAAAAATTCATATTGTTATTTCTATAGCAAAAATAAAAATTAACTTTAAGGATATGTCTAAAAAATTAAAAAAGGAATAAAGTGGTATCACAAAAATAAATCACAGGCTAATACTAGTCTTGAATCTAGATGCAAAAATCCTTAACAAAATATTAGAAAACTAAATCAAGAAATGTTATCCAATGTTTTTTAAATACTACCACTATTTTTAAATGATCCAGCTAAGAATTACCTGTTACACTAACTGGACTTTATCCAATATTAATTATTATAATATGCTGTATGCCTAGAATATAGAAGAAAACCCAGGAGTCTCTGAATAGACCCAGGGAAGTATTTGGCAAAATCTTAACACCCCTTCATGGAATAAAACAAAGCAAAATAAAACTCTACAAAATGCAATAAAATAAAAGGTAGCTTCCTCAACCTGATAAACGGAATCTATAAAGTAGCAAGATTGGGAACAAAGGCATGTCACATCTCACCACTTTTTGTTTGTTTATTTTTGGGGTGCTGAACCCAAGGCTTCATGCATGCTCAGTATACATTCTACAACTGAGCTAGATCCCAGCCTCCATTATTCACCATTGATTGGAATTTCTAACCAATGCAATAAGACAAGAATGAAAAATGTAAGGATATAGATTATAAAAGAGGGAGTAAGATCGTCTTTTTCCATAGGCAGCATGATCTTGTGAAGAAAAAGGAAAATGAAGTCAATATACAATAGCCGTGTGTTATTTTATTAATAAGAAATCTGAAAATGAGGATGATTGTACTCAAAATAGCAAATGAATATTAAAATACTTAGAATACATTTTTCAAAAGAAGTTACACTGTACTCTGAAATTATAAAACACTGTTGAGGGGAATAAGGATCTAAATAGAAAACTACAAATCATATTCATCAAGACTCAATATTTCTATGATGGTAACTTTCCCTATTTATTTTTAATATTCATTTAAAATAAACTTTTGAAATTTATTTAAAATTAACTTTATTAATTTTATTCTGAATGCACACATTCAGTGTTCTTGATTACAGATCAATTTTTAAATAAATATCTTATAGTAAATAATAAATGTATTTTTCCCTTACCCTTAACCTAGGTTTTACCTCTAGAGAAATATAATGAGAGCCAGAACAGTTGTCCTACCCAAATGTTCAGATATCTGAGATGATGGTTTTTTTCCTCTGCTTAAGAAGGCAAAGGAGGCAGCTGTTTGTTTCCTCTCCTGAAAAAGTTTCTTCTCTTTTCCCACTGGTGTGTGTTATTAGATCTTGACTGCTGTGACCAGAGTACCTGAGAAGAATAACTAAGAGGAGGAAAGTTTATTTTGTTCATGGTTTCAGAGGTCAGAGTCTGTGGTCAGCCAAGTCTGATACTCTGGGCTCTGGTGAGACAGAACATTGTGGTGGAGGTTGCGGCACAGGAAAGCTGCTCAGCTAGACACATGGTTTCAGATCTAAGTCTCATGGAATGTAAAGATTCTTCTAATAGGGTCAGGCTTTTCTATAGAAACACAGACATTCAAGAAAATGTAGTTTCTGCCAGGTGCAATGGCATACTCCTGTAATCCCAGTGACTTGGGTGGTTGAGGCAGGAGGATAACAAGTTCAAAGCCAATCTCAGCAACTTAGCAAAGCCCTAAGTACCTTAGTGAGACCCTGTCTCAAAATAAAACATAAAAATGTGCTGGGCATATGGCTCAGTGGTTAAGTACCCCAGGGTTCAATCATCCCCAGTACAAAAAAAAAAAAAAATTCTCCATAGTCCACAAATTGATCTAAACATTTAGCGCAGTTCATAACAAAAATCATAGCAGGGTTCTTTAATGAAACCAGTATGGTGGTGCTAAAATTTCTATGGAAATGAAGGACAGTTTTTAAAGAAGAGAGCAAATTTGAGGAATTTATGTGGTGATTTTAAACCTTACTATAAAGCTATACTAATAAAGACAATGTAAAATTAGTGTAAAGTTAAATATGTATCAGTGTAATAGGAGAGGGATTCTAGGAATAAGCCCTCCCATTTATGGTAAA